>JANZLQ010000031.1:22227321-22279509 GCA_026212715.1 Elanus axillaris
AACTTTGGTGCTTCCCCCCCCTCCCCCTCTTTAAAGCAGCCTTAAATATTACACAGTAACTACTAAACCACTTGAAAAGGATACTGAGTATTATAGATATATATAGCATACAACTTTAGATGTTGCTTCACAAGAAAAGGAACGATGGTTTGGGTTTTTTTCTTTTTCACTTTTGGCTGTTACATTCAGTTCTACTTAATTCCTTCCTCTAAAATGTACATGTTCAAGTTCAACATTAGTAAAGGTAAGTTTGCTGTCTGAATCTTTTGGACATCAGAAGAAAGATACAATGCACAGGGAACAGGAATTGATGAAATTAAACTGCCGTTAGATGTTGCAGAATCATCAGAAATAACTATCTTATCAACAAATGGAAGTTCTATCATTTTTCTACAGTAAAGCAGTTTCATGTAAGATAAATAGCTTTCAGTCACTGTTGTCTACGATATGGCCAGAAGAGTCCAAGATATGCATCATTTTGACACATATATTCTAATACTACTTTAAACAGTAGGATTATATTCAGACTTCTGAAAAAAATGTGAGGCCTTTAGCCTTGTTAATAGATGTGTGATGCATACTTATCTTCCTCACTGTTTAGATCTTTGAAATGAATATTTGTTATTCAATGACATCGATGTGCATGAAACCTGCAGGGATAGATCTCTTTTTTCCTTCACCAACTTTTTTCCCTTTTTTAATGAGTTTAAAGTCCTGATTAGGAAAGCGCTTTGTTGTGGTTTAACACCAGCGAGCGAGTAAACACCACGCAGCTGCTCACCCCCTTCCCCCTGCCAGCGGGATGGGGGAGAAAATCGGGAAAAGAAGTAAAACTCTTGAGATAAGAACAGTTTAATAGAACAGAAAAGAAGAAAGTAATTATAATGATAACAACACTAATAAAATGACAACAAATAATAAAAGGATTGGAATATACAAATGGTGCACAAAGTAATTGCTCCACCAATCGACATCCAGTAAGTACCCGAGCGGCGACCCCAACCCCCCACACTACCCAGTTAATTCCTGAATGTGACGTCCCATGGTATGGAATACCTCGCTGGCCAGTTTGGGTCAGCTGCCTCGGCTGTGTTCCCTCCCAACTTCTTGTGCCCCTCCAGCCTTCTCGCTGGCTGGGCATAAGAAGCTGAAAAATCCTCGATTTAGTATAAACACCACCCAGCAGCAACTGAAACCATCAGAGTGTTATCAACATTCTTCTCCTACTGAACTCAAAACACAGCACTGTACCAGCTACTAGGAAGACAATTAACTCTATCCCAGCTGAAACCAGGACACGCTTTAAGCTTAGGTTTAAGGCAATTCAGCTCAAGAATGTACAGAGGTCACACTGACTCCTGTGCGGTTATGTCAGTTTAAACCAGAGGAGTGGCAGGAGGCTTGGATTTTGTCTTGGAAGAAAAGAAGGTCACCCAGCAACAAGCCATACTTCATGAGTGTGCCCTCTGAGAGTCTGCCTTCATGAGTTTTGCCCAGGAGGAGAACTGGGCTAGGAGCACAATGCTTTAGGCTGAGTCACTTGCACGCCTTCGTGGAAGGTGCAGCGGTGACGTACTGAGCAGCACCATATAATAACTAAATAGAACAAAGTATGTCTTCAAGGCTGGTGTTAGACCTCCTAGGTACGTATGAAGGTCATGTATCAACCTGTAGTACCAGTACCAGTCAGAACACCTAAGTGTTAAAATGAAACGAAAACTCACAAAGCATCAAACTCAGAAAGGATCGTTTTGAAGCAGTAAATGGTGCTACTTCTTGAACAAGAAGCAGAGAAAGCTGAAGTGGTTCTGTACACACATGCAATACTTTGGGGGCTCAAAGGAGTAAATCTTTTGTGGGTATTTACAGACATGCAACTTAAAAAATTGAACTCACTGGAGTCAGTGGCATAGCTTTTCTGGGAGGGATACTGAACTGATGTGAGAGTCCATGGTGAAAACAGAAATGAGAAGCTTCTTTTTTTCTCTAAAATCTGGAAGCAAACAGATGTGCCTGAAAAAAGGTGAAAAATACTAATACTCATGCAAGGATGACCTTCCTTGGGATATCTGGAAATATTATGTTCAGGTCAATGAGTTGTACCACAGTACAGAAGGGGAGGTTGTCTTTGAGCACTATTTGACTTTAACATGATATTGTGTAATCCCACGTACTTAAAGGGACTGCCCAGTGTAAAATGATGCTCTTGATGCTAGGTCCTGATGTAAGGAATGCAAATGAGAACTGAAAGTCATGTCCTCAGCTATCTACTCTCTTGCTGTCCAAGTACAATAAATAAGGAACAAACCTTATCTGGTACTGACAGTGAGATTTAGAGTATGATGTGGCACTTAAATATGAAAAGTAAGCTAAGGAAGTGCCTTTGGGGAGATCAACATAAAATATTATCCCCCACATTGGACATATGCACCTTTTTTTTTTTCCCCTCTAAAATTAACTGTATGCACATATCCAGTGAAGTCTCTAATTCTTCTGTAACTCAGAATAGCTTTGGAGTAATGTAATTTACTGGACTTCAGGAATGAACTTCTTGACTTAACATCATCTAAGTGAGAAGAGAATCAAGGCTATTTTGCACACACAAAAATGTATGTCCTGGGAAGCAGTCAAGAAAAAAGTTCCAAACTTCTTTTATTACTCTATTCATTAACCATCCAGCAACTGCTTCACTTTAAAAATAGCATTCTACAAAAGCACAGACATCCATCTCCTGTCTAGAAGCCATCTGGGAGAAGAATGGAAAGCTATTAAGAAATACTTTATGAAAAAGAGCTTTTTTTCCCCTTTTTAGCCATGAATTCATGGAAACCAATCATTTTGTCCAAAATATATAGGTCTGATCAACTAGTTTTTAGAAAATCTAAAAAGAGATCTGAGAAGGGGGAGAAGGTCATGAGGAGCTTACAAGGCCTTGCATTTCTAGGATAGCCTTGCTATATGAAGTTACTTGAAGATGGTGAATTTGGGCCTGGACTCCCAGGAAAGGTAGAATGAAGGTAACACAGTACCAGGAAGCAAAATCTGCTTAAAAAACACTATATGGTAGCACTTGCTAAATAAAACTTACTTTTTAATTCCTGGTATAAGATGGGTAAAGTTTTTCCTTTCAAATTCATTCAGGTCTAAATCAAATGTAAGATGAAACAATTCTCACTGTCAGAAATCCTACATTCTGGATGGCTTTAAGAAGCATATAATGTGGAAACTATTGCTGCAGGTCTTCTGGTTAGAAAACTCAGTAACTATTTATTCTGCAACATGAATTATATAGTCACAAGTATGCAGCATGAAGAAATCACTTAGTACAATATACAATAAATGTCAAGAAAAAGCCAAGGAAAGAAAAAGAAATTAAAAGCCCTGTAAAAACATCTGGACAATTTACAATATCAGATACCCCATTAAAGAAATATTAAATCTTTTTTTACTACATTTATAGTAAAATCTAGTAAAATGAGGCTATATTACAGCACAGTTGGCTGTTCTGAATAATAGCAGAGTCAGTCACAAAAAGTCAGAAACCCTTGCATTTCAACTCTGGACCATACCTGAGACTCCATCCCTTAATCAAACACATGCTTCGTGGATGCACGAATGTAATCCAAAGACATGGAATTCTTCCAAGCTTTGTGAGAAAGATGGACTTAGAACACTATACACCATCTCTGGCCTTACTATGTTTTTTCACAAACCTTATAAAAAGAGCAAACTTTTACCTGGAAAAGTGCTGAACTTATATCTAGAATACTCTTGGCCAGTAAACAGATTACCTTGTAACTGTGGGTAATTATGCTGCTCACTTCTAAGCAATGCAGAAAATCAATTTTAATTAAAAAATCATTTATGCTGGACTGAGCCATGCCCACTTAGGAAAAAAAAATATTGACCTAGGAAAGTTCAGTTCAGATGCAGAATTCACTTTCACAGTAGCACCAGCTTTTTCAACCCAATTTTCCAATTGGATTGACAGAAGGACAGGGAGGTCAAATGATTCGGACGAAGTCAGACTTATGCTGAGCTTATCCCCAAGATCATCTTGACTCCCCGTCTTTTGTTATAATGACTTAACAGATAGCTTCTATCAATCTTTAGTCTTTAGTGTCTTCCTTTTTAGAGCAGGTTGTTAAATTCTGTTCTGTCCCTACCAGTCACGTGACAAACGCTGTGAACCTTTGGCAACCAGACAAGGCAAGGATTTGATTCAGTCCTGATTCAAGACAGTATTGCAAACCAGAAAGTACTTATACACAGCTTACCTCAAAATATACATGAGTCTTATGAAACTCAACTAGACTTAAATGAATGCTTATAGCTTGCATGATATATAAAGATGTCTTGGTTCCGGTCCCTATGAGATTTGTAAATTATGGGAATATTATTTTATTGAATTTGAACATTAGAAAGATTAGCTATGCCTATCTAAAGTGGATACAAAGCAAATAGTCATTTTATCTCTTGATCTAAGACTACAGTGTCATCACTGATGTTGAAGCATAGGCCACATTATAAGATTTAATATTATTTCTAGAACCATTACAAGAATTTAAACTATTAGACTACTGTGCAGATAACATCAGGGACACTGTTTTGCCTGGAGAAGTGACTTTATCCCATGGTGCCAATGAGGAAGAACCCTATTTGGATAATTAAGGTAAATTTATTGATTTTCAGCATATGGGACATGTAAGGACTTTGCTAGGTTTGGTCCTTGCACAGGTGTATGTAGAATAATAAGTTTTAAGTCACCTTCAGAAAAAGAAAAACTTGGTGTCATCTTCTAAAAAGGTTAGGTGTCCGAGGCTGCTTGCTATGCTTTTTGTTACACAAGGGTTATAAATAGCAAACCATATTCTTACTACTCCAGAACAGTGTGACAGTTGTGTGGTCTGTTAAAAACAATTATTTTTTGGTTTTGTTTTTCACACTGAAGCTAAACTGCAAGATTACAATCTAGCATTTTTCTTTTTTTTTTTTTTTTGTGTGTGTGTTAAATATTGATATAGAAAAAAATACACAATGAATGGTGCAAAAAGTGCAGCAAGTCTAGTTACCAAGAAGTATACACAAATATACATATACTCAGTTTAAGGGTAGACTAGGGAAATTAACATATTTTCAAATGATTTCCAGCTAGATCCCTGCAATGCAATTCTTGGAAAGTGTAACCCTTTTTTTTCCTGGATTCACTCTTTGAATCACTACTCCTACATAGACTGCTCTTCAAGAGTCCTTTGCTAGCCTGTCATCTCACAAAGCTGTAGACCAGAAAGAACTACTGAACCTGGTGGGCAAAGAAAACCCTTTTAATGCCTCTGCAATGTGTTTGCAAGAACCTTACCTTTCCCTGGCAGCTGACGAAGAACAGGACAGACTGAATGTACAAATGGAGTCCCGAAAAAGCCCAGACATACAGTAAAAGACAAAGTCAGCAAAGACACAAAAAGGGAGAATAGAGAACATCTGCAGGGAAAGATGAAGGGATGAGGTAGCCAAAGACATGCTTAGAAACCCAGAGATATTTATGTACTGAAGTACATTGGGTATATATGTGCATGCAGGTATGTGCATATATATGTGCATGTGCTGGAGTGAGAACTAGAAAGCTACCCACCTACTGAGGAGATAAAAAGTGGACACCTGACAAGAACTGATATAAAAATATCCCAGTAAGACATTGCTTTTCCAGGTCTCCTTTTCTTTCTTTCAGATGCTTCTCAATTGCAAGTGCACATTTGATGAAATGAATGATTAGCATAGGGGTGAGTATGCACAAATATTAATGAAGAAGAAAAAATCTGTTTAATTAAGTAAATTAAGTAGATGCTTAGATGTAGTTTCTAGGAATTTGATATAAATTATTTGAAATTAGAAGTGAGGCTGGAAATATCATTAAAATATCATGAGAACAGTATTTTCTGTACTGTATCCTAGCTTTTCCCCTCCCAGTGAAAGGAACAAGTGAAGAAAACATAATAGTGATCAATACACATAGATATACATGCACTGTATGATCAGCTTTCAGAAGCTCACCAGAAACTTGAGCCAGATTCATTCTGAGAAAAGAATGCAAACCAGCTATTAGTATATTCTTTTTTATTTTTTTTACAAAACCTTCCTAAAAAAGAAACTGATTTGGATAAGGATTTAAGTGTAGAATAAAGTGAAGGGAGGAAAAACTGTGTTATTCTGCAGAATGTTGTTTAAAAAATGTAAAGAGAATTCTTTACTGTAGCTATTTGAAATAAGCTCTGTTTTGGTTAAGATACTATCACAGAGTTTGGGAGGTTTATTTTCTGCTCTTGCAAAGACCTTGTGACTTTTGGGAAGTCACTTAGCCTCTCTGGGGGTTGGGTCCCCAACCATAAATAGAGTTGTTCTTAAGCAATATTTGTAGGACCTATAAATAAGAAATTTTAAATTCTTCATGTGTTACTAGTATAGTAATTATATACACATCTAGAAGAGATGTATCGTTTGCTATCTGAACAAATAAGAAAACCATCTGACTACATATTTCATATTTAAAAGAAAAAATAATTTATCAGATCAGCGTGAGAATTGCTATTTCTTTAAATGTGTTTCTTCAGTTAAAACTTGCGCATGACTCAACAAAGCTTAAACACTTACTGTCATAGTCCTGTAGATTTTCAATTGCTGATAACAATCTTGCCCTGTCTTCTGGGTTTGAAATATTTAATTCAATAAGGTGGCTCTCCTGTAGATCCTTTAAATCCTCTAGAGTTTCATAGCCATTTAGCAAGAGTGTTGAGGCATATTCCTACAAAAAGAAACAAGCAAATCCTTTCATATAAACGAGCACTACTTTTAGTAGAGGAATAGGCACAATTTCTCTTTCACTTTTTTTGTCAGTTTGAAATGAGCTCTGTTCTCCAGTTTGATTGACCTGCCTTTGGCATAAAACCAGAGCTGGAGAGCAAGAGAGAACAGAGGTGGAGATGCCTGGGTGTCCTCCTAGCCATTCCAGCATCTGTGCCTGAGATGTCTGTTAACAGAGTCCAGCAGCAAATTGGACCAAGACAGAGCTCTGCCAGAAATTATTTAATCTGCTGAGCATCTGGAATTTTGTGGGTTGCCCCATGAGTGCCTCCTGGGTCCAGGAGGGTGTCTGAAGTACGGTGTGCCCTGCCTCTGCACAGAAGGAACCCTTTGATATAAGCAAGGGTGAGAAGCTGAGGGAACCCTCAGCCATGCTGTGTCACACATGGTCCCCCTTGAGCTGTGTGTCGACACAGTATGAAACTCTAGGCATACTCCAGGGAAAGGATTGTTTGCATCAGCACCAAAGCAATAACCGTTATTAAAAGTGTTACCTGTAAATCACGACCTGATTATGCTTTGACACTCAGTTGAGAACTAGGGTTGCAGAGAGGGAGGGGCACAACATGAGCATAGTGCAAAAAGACTATTGCTCCCTAAAGATAATGAGAAATTAGAAACCAAAATTCTAAATGTTGGCACTGGATTCTGACTGCAGTCCTGTCCCTGAGGTGTCCATGGTCACACACCTCCTACACATGGGCATACAATTGCAGTCAGGTTATGGAGACTTGACAAGCCACCACTGTGCCTCTTTGCATGGAGTCTCTTAGCCTAAACAAATGATGTGGTAAAATGCAGTTCTATAAGCCACACACATCAGATAAAAGACAGACACGAAGCTGCTTTGCTTTGCTGACATCAAAACTGCTGAAACCTGCCTTTCTACTTCTGCCTGTTAATGACATTCAAACCTAAGCACACAGAAATAAAACGTTCCAAATACAGCTGGGAAACACATTCACTGACCTGCAGGTGGACACAATCCAGGAGCTCTTGCAATGTTTTGGGTTTGGTCCTTTTGCTTCCTCTGTGCACCTTTACCTTTCTGGGTGCAGCTTCCTCTTCCAAGATAATATCCACATAAATAAACTTGAAGTTTCCTACTTTGTTGTTCAGCATGCCTGTCCATATGCCCATGGGGGTTTTACAGATGATATCTATAATGTCTCCTTTCTAGAACAATAAAAAAAAGCACAGCCCTGCTTACACGTCTGGTTTGTTATTTGTAGCTTTTCCTCTATGGACCAAAACCAGCACAGATAGCACAGGATCGTAACTAGTCAGTGTGAAGTAACTTTTTAAAATTACCTAGATTTAGCTCCTTTGCTTTTATGAAATCCCAGCAAAATAATTACAGAAAATTGAGTTAGTCCTTATCTCCAAACCTTTGCGAAGGAGAGGTGAACATAAACAGCCCCTCTCACCATTTTTGTGCTCCACTTGGTCCCTGAAAAGGGATAGGGTTGCATCAGCAATAAACTTTTGCCATAGATAGTGGGCATAGCTTTGGCAAAAAGCAAGGGAACACTGTGAGGTTATTTTCCAAATATGTGCCAAACCATTTACACAGTAATCTTATTGTCCAGCATCTCAAGAGTATTCAAAAACTGATAGCTGAGCTATGTGAAAGGTGTACGCTTACCCATTTTATGGTAAAAAACACTGGCTACATTTCTCAAAGGCAATAAAGAACATTTAACTCCCTTAATATCTTCCTGTCTGTCCTTCCCAAAGGACTGAGAAATTTTCCCACTACTGTTAAAGTAAGTGACTGAGAAAATAGTGGAAGGTGCCGTAGTAGACAGATCTAAAGGCTTCAGCTCTCCACACTTGTAAATTCACTCACAAATGTGAGTGCAAAAAAAGAGTGACAACACAGCCACTTCAAGAGGGCTTTTTGGTAAAGGTGTTCACAGCCATGCCGTGGGAACCAAGGTCTCAGCAAAACAGTCACTATGAGTAATTCTCATAGTAGAAAGGCTCCCTTGTAAGTCATACCCCCTACACAACTTCCTTCCATGACCTCAGAATTGAGTCGTCTCTTCTGGACAAATGCCACAGAACATATAAAAATTATGAAAGTCTTTAAAAGTTATCCAACAAATCCCCATGTACACACTTCTTTGGCATTCTGTTACAAAGTTAAAAATCCAACTCAGTTTGTTAAAATATCTGTGAATAACTCCAAGACTTTCAAATATTTTCTGATCTGGTCAAGAAACGGCAAGTAAAGTGGTCACTCTAGTTTTGGTACAAACACAATTATGAAATTGATTGTGTTCTAGTGACCTAGTTTTGTTAGAATGTGGAGCTCAGAGCTATAAGCATGTTTGAAATGGAAACTAAACAAACATTTGTTTAAAGCTGTATAAGCACATATATTACTCTACACACTCATGGAGGCTCAGGAACTTCAGATGTGGATGCAGATCAGGATTAGGCAGTGGCTCTAAGCCAAGCTGAAGATGCACGTTGAATTCAGATTCAGGGTACTGAAATTTTGTGAGATAAATTTAGGGGATTTCAACCCTAAGTATTAGTTTATAATTCTAAAATACACCACTCCAGTGACTAAAGATGGAACCTGTGTGAGCCACCAGACATTTTCTGTTTTGTGATCAGTTAAACTGTTTTGAATTAAATGCCCTAGGCGTGGGTGGAAGTGGAGGGCAAGTGGTAAAGACTGCAAGTACTGGCCGAGCAATGTAGGGTAGAGAGGACGAGAGGGACACTACAGTGAGATACAGATCAGGATTTTGACAAAGAGAAGACACTCTGAAGAAGAGGAGAAGATGCTGAAGTGTAAATATAATCTGCATATGAAGGTGTTTACAAAGAGGGAAAAGAAAGAAGTCCAGATTACGGACATGAGTAGTCTGAATGATGATGATGTTGTATGTATTTGCACATGGAAGAAGAAATGGGCTGGGCTTTTTTAGTAATGTTCAACTGGGCACGTGTCTGGAGCTCCTTTTTCTCACTCACATAGCCTGGACACCCCTGCCATGTTGTCAGGGCCAAAGAAAATTCATAGTTCAAAGGTACATTTAAAGAAAACTTAATGGAAATGCAAACTCTTTTTAATAAAGACAATGGGTGCCACTGAGCTTTTGGTATATCATAATTGTGACTGAAAAGCTGGGAAGGCAACATGACATCCCATGAGATTAAAGTTTTTCTTACTCCAGACCTAGTAAGGGGGAAGCAATATGTATTTTACTCTGAGGAAAGCTGTGGTATCCAGGTAGATACCACAGTGAGGTACCTATCTGGAATCTATGCCTTAAAAAGCCCTTAGTGGCAGTTGGCTTTGCAGCATTGTCTGAACTAAGTCCTCATAGAAGCATTGCAAAACCAGATTGGTCTTTCTCTTAGAGTTACACATGCTTAATGGCTAAAAATGCATTAGTAAACATATTATTCACATGTAAAAAAAGTCCCCTTGCAGTCTTACTGAAAAAGAAGAAAACCTGGTGGTTGTCTTACTTTGATTTTCAGAGAGTCGGTGTCGTAAGGACTTGGTGTGAAGTCTGTGTGAACTTTGGCTCGACCGCAGAAGGGCCCACTGTAAGGGACTTCATCATCAAACCGGAGGCTGTCCCTGTTGCTCGTTCCATCTGAGCAGCTGGTCACCCCACCTTAAAGAGAGTCAAATTGAGAGATTTCCTGCACCGAATGCCCAGACATGCAATTCTGCACAGTAGCCAAGAGGAAAGTGTTCAAAAGCACAGAATTAGAAAAAGAGTATACTCTGTGTGGTTTTGACACATTCCAGGAAAAATACATTCAATAAAAGGCATACTACAAGAGACTGAAGAAAATAAGTAGGACACCTTTCATTAACATCTTCTTTACAATAATCTTTTTTCTGGTGATGATACTAATAGACTACACTTTTACTTACAGACTTTTTAAAATATTACCTCTGCAAATTAATAAAATGTACTCTAAAAGTGCAATTTAGGGAATTAATTCTGCTGAACTTCTCCTGTCTATTCAAAGAAATGAAAACAAGTACTGTAGAAGTTGTTTTATTTCATTACAGAGCTAGCTGAAACATCAAAGGAACCTGCATTGCAGAGGGAAATTTTAATCTTATCAACATTTCTGCCTGTCATTTTATCCAAGTTGAGCAATAAAATATCGGCAAAGTAATTCAAGCAAATTTGAGCAAGCTCTGCAATATCCCATCCAAATATGTTTTTAGATAAGAGCAGCAGTGTGTTGGAAGTAAACTCCCATATACAATTTTCACAAATCACATCATAGAAAATGATCATAAAAATGGTTTTGTTTGAGGTGATTGCTTAAGTGCACAGCTCCATCTCAGGGCCAGATTAACTACTTAGTGCAAATGGTCTGGACCGCAGCTCAAGTCCCCACTTAAGGCTCACATGGTACCTGCAGTGATGGCACAGCAACGTCATCGTGGACAGCTGTGGCCTGCTGCCCAGAAGCTGTCCACAGCAGAGCAGTGGATAGAGAGGTGGAGACAAACTCCACTTCTCATCAGAGATTCATCTGCCCTCTGACTGAGACTACCCTGTTGGGGGAGGATTTTCAGTGGGTTTGTGGAGAAGAAGATTGTGTCTCTCTGCACCGTGACCTGAAGCCACCAGGTCAGGCCCCCATCACCCATCATCTCAGTGAGACCTCTCCCTTTGTCTGCCTCACATCTGCAGAGTGAAGGATGAACTCACACTCACTATCTCCACAGAGGATGCTTGTGTGGCTGCACCCAGTGATTGCAACCCTATGGGTGCCAGCACCATAGCAGTGGTAATCCCCAAAAAACATTTATGGCATATATACCAGCAAAATCTCCTATAATCCATGTTATATTTTTACTGCGGTTAATATTTCCACTCTTAACACTCAGCTGATTTCTGGAGGGAGGTATATCTACCATAGCTGCTGCCCATTTTATCAAATTACACTTTTGTCTGCCAGACTGAAGAGCTCTCTACTATCACATTTTTGACCACCAGCTCTGATACCTCAGACTTAAACAATAACAATATTGATCCAGTGACTGAATAAGAAGTATGGATGTCTTGTACTTACTAGATGAGCTCTGGCCACTGTTCAGACTATAGAGACTTTCCATAGAGTCACAGGTTTTTAGGGAGACCTTCTCAGTGTGTATTCCACCACCAGGATCACTGTCATCTTTTCCTTCTTCATTCTTTAACACAAAAATCAGATGTTAACCACTAGGAGATGTACTTTAGACAAACATTTGGGTTTTTTTCTTGTAAATCATCATTGGAGATTAACTTGTCATTACACTTTATTAAGAACCATTCTGTAAGAGAAAGCATTTTAGAAGTTGATGCCTGGTACTAAGGATGACCAGCACCACCCCTAGCACCTTATGATCTTGGAGAAATCCCCTCTCTCCTCTCTGCCCCACTCACTTCATTCCACTCCTACTCAAGCAGCTAAACTGATTCTCCATCTCAGAAGACTGCAGCATACCACAGCAGCGAAAAAGGCTTGGTAATGGGAAATTTGCAGGTACTCAGATAAGTTGTTTTTTCTGATTGTCTCAGAGAAGGAAGTATAAAGTTTAATTCTGAAAGCACATGGTGAAGTGCTAGCTGACACAGCTGTGTTTTGCATTGAACTTCTGAAAATCATGGGTGCTCGGTGGCAGGCTAGCACCCAAGCCAGGGTGTTCTGGAGACAGCTTGTACACACGTACAACATCAGTGTGCTCTAGCACCATGCTCACCACATTGCCCAACCTACACATTGGCCTCAAAACCCAGTGCATTTCAGAATTAACAGATGTGTATTTCTCTCACAAAATCTAATGGTGTATGAAATTGGCCCCCTGAGTTTATAACATTAAATCACACCTCAGGAATCAGAGCCTATTCAAAACAATAAAATCCATATTTCAATCACAGATAAGCTAGGGTCGATGTAACAACTAAATGAAATAATGATGAGCTTTCAAAGGAAAGAATTTCTTCAGCAGATTTCATCACATTGTCAATGTGTGTGATATTCTGATGCAACTGAAACATCCTGCAGTACTTAGGACGTTATGTTATATTTGGGGAAATATTAATTATTCATCAGTTGACTGATGAAGTCAAGCAAAGACAACAGTGCATGTATGAAGTAGAGACCCATGCAGGTACCTATAAGGGGTAGCATTGAAATGAAAGACTATATTGGTTTTCAACAAGGACAGTGCTTGTTACACCAGTCAGCAGAAAAACCCATACATTAATCAGTGGGCCAGTATTGATTGTCATCATCTCCTGCACGAATGAAGATTATGCTACCTGTGTGTCCAATCAGATGATTCATTGGATTTCTGTCATGTGAATCGTTGCTGTAAATGTGCAGAAGGTAAATGTTGAAATTCTGATTTTTCTTTCTTGTAATATAAAAATAATGG
Organism: Elanus axillaris; assembly: GCA_026212715.1. Classification (NCBI taxonomy): domain Eukaryota; kingdom Metazoa; phylum Chordata; class Aves; order Accipitriformes; family Accipitridae; genus Elanus; species Elanus axillaris. The sequence goes on from JANZLQ010000031.1 coordinate 22,240,595, forward strand.
ATTGCAACCTCTCAATTTTAGCAAAAAATGTAAACTAAACTAATGAAATAAGAATCTTTGTCTTTCACTTCCAAAAACTGTCTCAAGGCACCCTGTGAAACACTATTTTCTACTCATGAAGTTTCTTACTTATTTTCCCTACTTATTTGATATTGACACCTGTGTGAGATAGGATGTAGACTAGCTAGATTTTTTAGGATGATTAAGTACGACAAGTAATTTTTCCTTTTTTTTTTAAAATTTGGAACTCACTGACACAACATATTGAGAAAACAGGGTTTGCAGTGTGTGAAACTTTATACGTTTTTTGTGTTTAATAAAGATAGGTTGTCTAAGATTAAATAAGGTAAAAGCAGATAAGGCATATGACTTGTCATGCTCTAGGATGCTGGCTGATCTCTACAAAATGGACTTTGGAAATAATTATTGTATTGAAAGATAAATTCTTCTAATTAAGCATTTTGTACATGAGATTCTTAAGCTGTATTTACCATCTCCTCAGAGAGTGCCTTGATGTACTTTTTACCCATCTTTTTCTTCATGGTAAGGGAAATGGCTCTCATCTTCTTACCCAAACTTCCTCCATTATTTGCTGCTTTAGTTTGTACTGCATCTCCAATGTCACTTATAGTCTCCAAATCACATATCTGATTTGAAATAAAAAAGTAAGCAACAACTCACCATGAAAATGAAATTCAGTGTAGTGCAATAGGAATTACAGAAAAATATTAAGGACACCAATGCAGTTAGGATTACAAAAGTAAATCAGCCATTTTTCCTGGGGAATTTTGTACCTAAATAGGTTTGCAGCACTCCACTGTATGTGTGAATAACAGAAATAAAACATATTTTATGCTAGAAAATGTTGTTTCCCATTGTTTATTGTCCTTAATCCAAACAAGAATTGAGGGGTTTTATGCAGGTTCTTGAAAACAAAAATGATACATCTGTGGGTTGCATACACATCCCAGTTACTTTGGGCGTGCACCAACCAGAAGTGCGCTTTATTCTTTGAAAAATTGCTTCTAATCTTCCCGTCAAAGTAAGAAAGTTTAGGTGTGATTCTCTTGTTCATTTCGGCAAGGGCTCAGTCACCCAGACAGATGTAGGTACACAAGCAAAATTCTCACCAGTCTAAAATTTACACAAGTTTCCCAATGTTTTTGCATAATTGTCGTGGGAAAGTAAGTGAACTTAAGAAAGTAAAATTCTGTTATACAGACCTCAGCTGAATCATCTGCCTTTGATATCGAGTGATGCCTGAAACGGTCAAAGCTTCCAAAGCTGCTTGTGCGCTGTTAAAAAAGAGAAGACAAACCTTGACTCACTGATGGTGTTTTGGTCTGTTATTAAGACTTAAATACAACTGTCAAGTCACCTGTTTGTGTTAAAAATTCCTCCCAGATCAGTGGACCATGAACTGCTACATCCAACTAGAAACAAACTAGGAGGTGACTACAGGAAAAAAAAAATTGACTGTACAGCCGGAAGCAGAAAAGTGAGTAAGAGAACCAATACTGCTTCAAATACTCACTAGATCATGGATATGATTGAGTTCTTCTATATCAGCTTCACATTAATTATACACAGTTATCTACGATTCTAGGTAAGATTTCTGTCTGTCAGCTTAGAAAAAAAGGTGTTTCCATAATTATATGAGCTATAGAGTCAGTTATGGTGGTGTCAACTGTGGCAATTTATACAGTTCACTTTCACAGCTGGGGAGACTGTTTACAGTTCCTTGCCAACAAGAATCAGCAAGGACAGCTGAGGATTATGAATACATTTTTTCCAAAATGTGTATGTTGCAAAGGGAGTAAGTAACAGAATAATCTGGCAAGCCCTGTGTTTTCTTCCCAATCCCCCAATTTGAAAATCCGATTTTGAAAGATACATGGGTACAATTTTTCCCTGTGCCACAATACATAAGATAGGTTGCGTCAGCTGAGCTGTGCATTAAGAGATGGTGAATGGCTTGCTTTTACTTCTTTCTAATTTTCACCCCTTCTGTGTGTGGATAATTGACATGGTAAGGAGGGAAGTGGCACAGCCAGTTTTTGCAAGAGAGGTCACACAGAAATATCTGCCAGACATGCCCAGGTAAAATTGTATGACACTGCACTGCCCATGGTGGCAAACTGCATGAAACTAGCATTGATGACAAGTCAGAAGCCCCTTTAAGTGTGGCCCTAAAAACAGCCAGAATTTGGACATTTATCAACTCTACAGTGTATTAGAGAGATTGTTTTTATATCTTCACCAATACTCAAAACTAAATCCAGAAAGACTCCTTTTTTTAAAATTCTTCACTCTTCTATAGTAAATGAAAGTCTTTTAATGCAGTATCAGATTTCTTGAAGCAGGGTTTACTGTTATATACTACTCAACATCGTCTTAGTATACTTCTGAGTATTCAAAATCCCCTCTGGAGGGAAAAGACACATAAGTGATTTCAGACTACCTGGTTACAGGTTTTCCTGTATTTATTCACCCATTTACCTTGCCCACATGATTTCAGCCAAATCAGTTCCTTGCTCCATTGCCTTCTTTCCCCCAAGCCACACGAGTCATCTTTTCATCTCCCCCCCCAGGTTTCTAAGGCACCCATCGTGCCCCCTTCCCCTGGCATCTCCAGCTACCTCCTTTTGCTCTCCATCCAGGAACGCCACCAGCCTCAAAAGGGCCTATGGGCTCCTGGCTCTGCTCTACCATTACACCTTTCAATCTTCCCTACCAGATAAGGGTTTTCATGAGGTAGCCTCTGAGGCAACTGAGATAGACCGTCCTTTGGGCAACAAAAGAGGAGGAGAAAAGTACTAGTTTAATAGCTGGCCACATTGCCTGCTTTCGTATTGCAGACACACTTAATGCTGGCATGAACCTGCTTCCAGAGAAGCCAAGGAGAAAGCTCTCACTGATGGTAAGGGGACACCAGAGCTGCCCAAACAGCGAGTGCTGCAGGGGACACCATCCTTGCTACGCTCGTCCTCCAGTTCCCTACCCAGGCAGCAGGGTTAGTAATGCTGCAGGAGTGCTGTCCTCTGGGAAGCTGGAAAACCAAAGACCTGCTTGAGCCAAGACCTAAGTAACAGTTTCAGCTGCTGGCAAGTTTCTGAGTGCTGGTACAGCCCCATGCCTGTTCTGCCCACAGCTACCAAGCTGCTGTTTGCTGCTGCCTCCTTATGCTCTCCTTTCCTGGCAGCAGTTAGTCCTCTGCAGGACTCCTCCATAACAGTGCCAGGATCCTGATGCCACACAAGGGTAGCAAGGCAGCATTCAGGCTTTGCAACCATTATCTTAAGGAAGGAGTTCATCAAAATGATACCAGCTACCTGGAGCACACACATACCTCCCCTGGGTGTTTCCATCCGGGAAGGACCCCATCTTATTCTGTCCCTGCTCATAAATCACAGGGTCACTATCCATATTAGCTCCTTTATCTCTTACACACAGTCACTTTTAAACTAAAAATAGTTCACAGAGAGAAAAAAAATATGACAAAGAAAAGCTACAGGAAACCATGAAAACATTTGGTCTTAAAGTCTCCATTTGAGAAGAAGAAAATCAGCATCCCCTGGAACACAACTGCAAATAAAGGCTCCTTGCTGTTTCATTTCCCTGTTTTCCCACACTTATTTATTAACCAGCTCTGTCGCCCTCCTCCCCCCTGCCCCCCCCCCAAAAAAAAAAGTATTAATGTGGATATAGCAGTGGGAGAGGCCTGAGCACAGCCAGATGGAAGAGGAAAGTGTACCCACTTTTTGGGTCCATGTTCTAAGCACTGCAGCTTAAGAGAAAAAGAAATAACATCATTTTTTTTCCACTACATTTCTGGGCACTTCTAACCTGAAAAATATTTCCAGCCAAAGGTTATTTGAAGAAGCTGACCTAGATTTGTGAATATTTTTGGACAAGTAAAATGACATTTACTATTCACTGCGGGGGGGGGGGGGGTGAAAAGAAAAAATCACACAGCTCTCCTCTTAATTGATTGTAATCTCTCAGAAAATCTCTGTGGGCTAAACACTGTGGTTTGTTTGTTTTTACCTTGTGAAATTGAAAAGGACAATGTGGATTGTACACTTTAATTTTATCTAAGATTCCCATAAAGAACTTTTCTATTAAGTAGATAAACAATATCCTGTGACAAGGGGTTAGCTCAATAGTATGATATAAAAACACAGCCCCAAGGATTATGGTTCTATTAGGCAGGATTAACACCTTTCACTGGCTTGTCAACCCAGCCAAATGTGCCCTGCAGCACGGAGAAGGAGGGATAGAAAGAGGGAGGCTGGGATTCACAGCAATATTAGGAAAGTATAAAATAGTCTCACACAGCGATCTCTAAACATACACTGACCTTTCTGTTGCATTCAATCACTTCAAGATGTCTAGTAGGAATAACTGTATATTAAAGTGCAGATGTGCTGCAAATACTTCAAAAGGAACAAGAGGAAAAACTTTGTTTATTGTTGGTCTTACCTATAAACAGCTTGAGCACAGGGAAATCAGTTATTCATTTTCGACCCTTGAAACAACCTTATATCCTACATGTGCAGAAGCCTTGGGCTACTTTGTAGTGTACTTCAATGTTGCTTCATCCCTATTAAATATTAATAAGGGTTACAGGATGATTTCCACTATTCTAGATAATGGTCTTGTTGCACTGGAGAGCACTAAATAGGGCTGCTTCAGCAATTCTCTATACTAACTTTTTCCATTAAGTAATCAATAGCTACCACCTTTTAAAAATGTATTCAACCCCATTATACTGATAACGAAAAGCAGATTTAGGAGCTCTGGACTGCAAAGGTAACAGGACTACTACTTTCAGTAGTGTCAGTCACTGCACTAGTGTCAGGGAACACCTACTTTGTGAAGATATGGAAAGGCCTTATTTCCAGGTGAAGGGAAGCTTTTAAAGTAAATGCAAAGCTACTAGAAGAAAATATCCTATTGACTTTTGATACTGGGATTCAGCATCGTATAAAGTTAAGTGATTTTTCTGGCTGGATTTGTGCAAGAGCTACCATGTTAAGCAAATATGAATTTGCTCAGTAAAATCTAATGGAGGCACGGGCAGGGGAGAAACATTTTCCCACACAAGGACTGATCAAATAATTTCTACAAATCAATGCATTAACTTTCATCCTTTCCCCTTCAGTATACCAAATTAGCAGAATACAAAGTATCATAGACATTTTTCAGTATTTTATTCCATCTTTTCCTATATCTTCAATTCTTTTAAACCCAGGAACCTTAAATAATCATTTTAAAGAGGTAAGTTCCATGTAATTGCTGTTTATTTTAATTTGGACTGTCTGCAGTTGGTGATCTGGTGTGTCTGTAAATAGTCTGTCATTTTCCCCAGAAAATGGTATGGTATACAAATAGAAAAACAAGAAGAAGAGGTTCTGCAATCCATGTCTTTCTGTTATAGAACATCCTTCACTTCTAGGGCATATCATAGGAGAAGTCAGTTAGTTCTTATGATAAAATAGTCAGAGATTCTCTGTGTCTAAAGATAACCTTTGAGCCAAAACTGACAGCAGTTATCCTGCTAAATACTCGTAATGGGTGATATTCATCTCATATTTTCCTTTGGACAATTCCCACTGCTCAGATATCTGGTTCCCTGCTGTGAGAAATTCTGGCCCATTATGTTTTGCTTCAAGTCCTATTCAAAATAGCTTTTAAGTCCAGCATGATGTAATGGCTTTGCACGGATCCTCTTGCACAAGTAAATCTCTTCAAATTCCTCCATATATTTTCATTTTTAGCTTCCAGCTACCCAGACCATGTATGCAGTACAGGGACAAATGCAGTCACTGAGGGTAACAAAAAAGGAGCTCAGCATGTTGCCCAATTTCCTTGCCTGCCACAGACACTTGTACTCTTCCCTCTCTCCTCAGAAGAACCTGCAGCAGCTGCCAAGGGGACAGTCTGTGCTTGCTGCTTTGATTGATGGAGATAAGTGGAGCTCAGGATTTGATTCATTTCTTCTATTCTCTGATGCTCTTAGTCCCTTCAGAAGGAGGAGACTACTCTGAGAATGAAAATAAGAGTTACCAAAGTAGGGATGAATATTGCCACTCTGCTTGCTTATCTTCTGGCATAGAAAATCAAAGAAATTGTCTCCTGCTTTCCCAGAAGGCAAGATAGAAATTTTTAGCTTTTGGGATATTCTGTGAAAAAAAACCACCACCACAACAAAACCCCCTCACTCTGTATAAAGAATGAGAATTTGCATACAAAATTCAGTAACACTCCAAAGAGTAATAGAGAAGCAAAAAAAAGAGGACTTCCCTACCTCAGGGATTTTTTCCTATTTACACATTAGTTACACATGTAGAACTTCTGACCACTAACCAAACTATTAATATAACTTTATAGCCCACATGAAACATGGCCTAAACCTTGTACTTCACCAGTCAAAAGCAATAAAAAAGATACAGCTTGTTCTTGCTAACTCAAATAGGGCAATTGACTGAAATGGCATTTTTAACTGGTTTAAAAATGACTCTATCTATAAAAGACTGGTTGTTATCATGGTCTGGTATTCAGTAACTGCATGGAGGTGGGGAGACAGGGGAGGAAAGTGGTCTTTGAACAAAAGTGCTACCATGAAGCATCCGAGCAAACACCATAATTTTAATGATGGAAAATGACTGGAAAAGAAAAGCTGTATAAAGTAATGAGTTAATCATACTTAACACTCCTCCAGGTCAACAAACTTCTCTCTCTAAAGTAAACATTGGGTCGTTGTTTTATCACAACCTCTATCTGGTACCAGCCTCAGTCTCTCAAGCCTGAACCAATGCTGACACAAAGCACGTAGTTGCTGATAACCCAGCTCATACGTCAGAATTTCCACTAGAAACTCAGTTCTTGAGTGCTTTCACAGGGCACCTTGCATGGGGCAGGCACTGACGCAGCTGAGAGCAAGGGGGAAGCTACGTTTGTGAAGTTAAACAAGGGCAGGATGGTTTGCAAGGTCTGTAATCTTCCTCAGGAAGAGGCAAGCCACATAGGAAGACTGAGCAAAAAGGCAACTTTATCTGGCAAAAAATGTGCTGTGTTGATTAAAAGTTTGTGAGGAACTAAATAAGGAAGCAATTTAAGAAATGCCCATCTTAACACTAAGACATTTTTTTGCAACTGAGTGTTGCAAAATGTGCGCGGGGGGAGAGATCTGACTCCTCTTCCTTTAAATGCATATTGACCCTGAATTTTGAGCACTCTTATTCCTGCCCAGTTGCTGCAGAGCACTCAGTTCCCGGTGAGAAAAGTCACTCCGAGTGCTCTTCTGGCAGTCTGTCCAATTTGGGGAGTGTGCACACAGGTATTTGCAATAATTATGTAATTAAGCCTTTATTATTTATATGACATTTAATTAAAAGTGACTTTCAGTGGCACACAAAACCATGAAAAGAAAATGACTTTAAAAGAAGGTTAAGGATGTGTGACAAACTCAGAGGAGCTATGAAAATGACAGTTAAGGACTTGGCATGATGTGCACTTCTACCTCCCTAGTATCCTTTTTTACCCTTCATTTACACATAGGTAGAAACATCGAGGGACAAGCCTGGAAATCCACCCTCCACAGACCTGTGACTGCAGTGAAGGGGAGCGCAGTCTGAGTAGACTGGTTAAACACTACGTAAGCATTGCAGGCTTTGATCTTTAATCTCTTAAATACCAACATCTTTCCTCTCCTGAAACTTTCTCCTCTCAGAACCAGATGAATTCACATATTTTAAAAAAGAATCACCTTGCTTCAATTAAACTCCTTTCTCCACTTACTTATACGGCACGATTTTATTAATGCTGTGTATTACCTAGGTCCTGACCTTGCAGGGTTCAGCTGGATTTCTTGTGTGAGAGAAATTACTCACATGCGTGTTTGCAGGCTTGAAGTCAAGATGAAAATATATATGCCCAAAGACGAGCTGAGAAGCACACAGCCCCCCAGGGCTCAGTTTTAAAGGGAGCCCCATGCCTGTCCAGCACACAGGGAGTGGGGCAGCCAGCATACTCCCCCAGAGGAGGTGGCTACACGACTACCATGCAAGCTCCCATGCCAGAGCAGAAGCGGCCATAAGGAGCCTACGGCCTCGGTGTGCTATACATAGACAGCATGCGGAATAGTAGGGGGAGACACAGCATGCCCGAGGGCTTTGCTGTTCCTTTCAGCAAGCCTGAGAAGTGGCCACAGCTGCTAACTGCGGCACGCTCGCCTGCCCACCCCAGAGCAGAGCAGCAGGGGATAGGCAGAAAATACTCCTGCCTGGTATGATGGTGTTTTGGTCAGAGCCCCTGCGACTCGCCCGTTGCACCACAGCCATACCAGATCCTTAACAGTGGTTATTTCAATGGCAGCCAGAGCCTCCTTGCCTATCTTAACGTTTTGTTCATGCATGACATGGGACCTAGTCCTGCTCCCAGGGAGTCACTGAGAATGAAAGGCAGCTTCTGCGTTTCTTGCTAGGGAGAGGCACATTTTCAGTGGAAGGTGTTCCTTCAAATGACCTTCCAGAGGGAAACAGGACTGAAAAATAACCTCTAAGTCACAGTTAAATTTGACCATCTCAAAGGCTTGTTTGGTTTTTCTGAAGAGTAAGCAAACTTTAGAAAACCCTTATACAAGTTTTACTGCTGTCCTGCAGTCTTATCCTTGACAACAGGTAATGACCAACAATAAGCTAATTCTAAGAAACTTGGGGGGGGGGGGGAAGAGAGTTAGTTTTTATTACTTTTAAATGAGTGTTTGATACATCGTGTTGGTTCCCCTGATTAATGTTCACAGCAAAGTCAGCCATTGGAGTTGTAATGTTTCTGCAAGCTTCCCTACAGCAAAGCTTAGCCATTAATTCAGTGGCATATGTCAGCTCAGCAGAGCAAGGTCACTCTTCTCTTTCAAGGGGAACCTTTTTAGAAATAATAAAACTGACAGAAAGTTCTTTTTTGCATGCTTTATGTCACCTGAGGTTGAGTGCTGCAGTTAATATCACAGAGCTTATAAACATTCCCATCTTCAGCAGTCTCCAACCCCACCGGGCTCTTTGAACCTCAACTTTTTTTTTTTTTTTAAGTAATACAGTGACAGCTTTATGTGGGGCAGATATACAGTATGTAATCCTAAATGAGTAAAAAATGAGTAAAAAATGAACAAATCTTTTCTTAGGCATTTTAAAGGAGAAATTTTGGAAGGCACTAAGAGACTGCTGATACTGCAGTATGCATTTAGGATGTTAGTACTCAGAGAAAAAGATGTAAGACTTTGTCTCCATGAATGCTTGCACCTTTGGCTAAAAGGGAGGAAATTTTAAAATGCTACTGGTCCACCTTATTTCCATTTCACTGTTAACTGATACTGAAGGCTGAAAATCTGTATAGGCATGTGATGTAAAAAGAACACAAAGTTAATTGATCTATTTATGGAGTAATTTTGAACTTGTAAGTAAATGAAGATGTGTTAGTCATCTGCTATGATAAGTAATTGCGACTGGAACTTATTTGTCAGGATACAAATATTACGGAACATGATAAACAAACTAACTAGCTGAAGAATAAGATCCAAACAATAGGCCAATTTTTTCCCCTTCATTATGTTCCTTCAGACATCCTGACTACACTTGATTAATGAATCCATAGTGAGATTAGCTGAAATTGCCTTAATGGAGACGCACTACAGTAGAGAAGCAAAATTCAGTGCAGTATCTATCATCAGTCACTGGGAACTTTAGTGTTTCGTCAAATCTATATGTCCATTTATTTACATTATTTTTATCTTGGAAAACAGAACCAAGCCAAAACAAAAGACTATACTCATTACAGTGGGTTAACTTTTGACTCCTTTAAAATGATGACAATTTTTTCCCCTTCAATAATCCTCCCTTGTCAGAAGGCTGAGTTCCAATGTTGGCTTATTTCCATCCACGGACAAAAGTTATCCTTACTGTCTAGTTGAATAAAGCACACATGGCACTTCATTGCAGCCTCACAGGCTTCAAAAACTGGGCATGCCTGCACAACACATGCCTGGGAATCTAAAATATGCTCCTTGGAAATTTGAACTCATAAAATAAATCCAATAAGCTTTTGGTTTTGGACCAGTACAGAAGCTGAAAGCAGGTTTCCAGTTCAGTGTTTCCTCATGATTTAGCACTGCGTAAGAATACTTCTTAGTGCAGAAGTTCTGACATGTTAAATTCTGGGTTTTGTTTGTAGCATAAGTTCTGTAACTGCAATCCCAGGAAAAAAAAATCTAGTTGTCTGAAGACAAGATAGCATGCTGATTCTGTTCAGGTCACTCTTATACCAGAAAGGAATGCATACAATCAACAGCTCACTGGGGGCACTGGGCACAGCAAATGGTACTAGTCTAGTATGGGCATACCAATTCCCTTCTTTCCATTCGATTATCTGTGTGGCACAGGGTTATTGAGATCACAGCTCAGTGGAAAACTACAGTTTCACCTCATGACAAACAAATGTACCAAGTGCCTTAAGTGTGTTTTCATTCTGACATGACAAAATTGAGACTGAGCTTTTCAGCCCTCCCCTGCTCCCACAGCCTCCATGAAAACCACACATAGTTGAGAGACACTCACCAATCAGATAATGTTACTGAGGCACAGGCAGCAGTGACGGCTTTGAGGTGTTCTTTGAACCCCAAATTCAAGGCCATACTCCAAATCCTACTCAAATCTAGCCTATCACTGCAAAGCGGATTGTGCCAGGTACAAGGCTTTAAGCTTTCATAGGAACATGTTGCCTCTTCCTGTTACTTCAGATGCTAACTGAAATCCCAAACACATAGTTTTCAAACATTTTACCACAATTAGCAAAAGTCATTAATCAAGCAAATATAAGCTCCATTATAGAGACAGGAAGAAAATCATGGAAACACCCCAACAGACAATATCAGAAGAGCCTTGCCACGGACTTGTGACTAGAGCTGACTGCCTGCTCTACCATCATCAGTCATTTCATGCACCCTCTCAACAGGCTCTGAGCTGCTCATCCATCAGTGAACCATGTCCCCTTTCCAGGTCTGTGAAGTGGGTTTTGGACTTAATACCTGATCTTAAAAAAGGAGGCAGACGGACAGAATTATAAGACAGAAACAGCTCAGCTATGGCAAGTGAAAGCAATTCATGAGTGTTAAAGCTCAGCATCCACTTTGCACAGGTGAAGGCAGCAGAGAGTCAAGCTGCGTGAGCTCATTCAGCTGTCTCGGCCACTTTGTCATCTCATCTTCACACATCTGCTTTTGGCTGTGGTGTTGCTAAGTGAAGCCGATTTCTTTATCTCACAGCTGCAGGCTGTCAGTGACAAAGCTCCATCTCTATCTCAAACATAATGGTAGAGGGAAGGCGTGAAACTGCACCATAGCTTTTCCATGTTTTCTGGTTGAACAGCACTTCTCTAGTGCTTCTCTTCTTCCCAAAGAAGCCATGAGAAACACTGCAGAAAAACCTAAAGCTAAGTACTCAAATATTCCAGTAGCCTCATGTCTCACTTGCCTTTCAACATACCTGAAAGAACAGCAAACCTACCCACACCTTCTGAATTAGGTCAGCATGACCTATTAGAGGAACTTACAACTTCCTACAGTTCTCAAGGAAATAACCATTCAGCAGCCCATGGAAATCAAGTACAGGAGCTTGAGGTTACTTGGTTGTTCTTGTGGAGATGATGAAAGGGATGAAGACATAAAAGGGTAGGAAAGGGACTAAAACTCCATCCAGAAGATATAATGGTGCAAAACAGTAGGTGTATCACTGGATCTTCATCCCAGAGAAAGCTTGTCAGGCCCAGTGATGGATGATGGTTAGAGATGACAGACCCTTTGCTGTTGACATTCAGTTTAAAGATGCCAGGAGATGTTACGACGGGCAATTAAGCAGCCTGAAGACTGTGCACAGGCAAAGTTGTTATCCAGCTTTCTGTGTATCCATGGAATAAACCAAAGAGGTACGGGAGGAAAAAGTGACAGTATGGTATATAATATGTATAGTCAAAGAAGTAACTTCTCTGAAGCAGTTAAAAATGTCCAAACTTTTCCTTATGGTGGAATTTCAGCCTCAAGTTTAGGAAGAAGAGAAAAAATAAGAACATGCTATTGGGTGCACTGTAAATGGAATAAGATATAAAAAGCTAGAAAGGTAAGAGCAAGCAGGTATACAGGAGAGATTCACTTGTGAAAAAAGTAGGTGGTCATTCATCTTCCTGTGGAATATCAACACACATACAACACACCTTCAGCTGCTGCACGAAACAAAGTTTTCCATTAAGATGTTTTAAAGGACATATGACTTGCTAAATATTCAGTGCATATATAATCTGTAGCCTGATGCCAAGCAGTAATATCTCTAGCAAAAAGAATGACATTGCTAATTTGTGGAAGAGAGTATAACTGTTTCTAACAACAGAAGTAACTCTGCTGTCTCTGTTGCAAGCTTTCAGAAGATAAAGGTTAAGGGATATTGTGATTACAGAGGACAAGAAGACTTTTTTTCCTTCTCTGGAGTATTGCCAGGGGTTTCTGCCCACACATCAAGGGCTTGATTCTTCAGGCTGAAGTGTTTGTAGCCACCCACAAATTGCTTATACAAGCTGGCCAGCGATGGCATTATAACAACTTCAGTCCCGATTTATGCTATGACACAGATTACTAGAAGAGTGTTGAAACCTACAGAAAACTGTAGGCCACATCCTCTGCCTGTCCTCCCCGTACATAGTGACTGCTTTTTTCCAGCAATGACAGATATCCTGGGCAATGCTTAATTTGGGGTATTTTGGGTTTCCTAGAAACAAAATATTGAAATAAGTCAACTGCTCTAGAAAGCTAATTAAAGAATTAGATGGCAACTAATGCTGATTTATGTCACTTTGGTAGCTGTGCTACAGTATTTATCAGAGACTACAGTTATAAATGGTGTGATTGATAGTCTGGTTTCTAAAAATGTCTGGAGAAAGTGTTTCAGACATACTTCTTGAAATGTTCTTCCTTGCTTAGGAAACAAAGAACTGAGCTGGATTTGTTACTCTAAGCAAAATGAATATTAATTTGAAAATATTCCCTTCAGAAAATTTGCTCTACTTGTTTTAAAATATTCTGCTATTAAGGACTTAAGCCTGGCTAGTGAAGGAAAACCAAGACAGGGAAGAAATAAGAAATTATCCGAATTTTGTGCAAAGTTGATGAAAATTTAAAAGGTCCTGTAATCAAGAGAACACACAAAAGAGGCCAGGACTGGACCAGGCCACAGATGTAATTTTTTTCCTTTGGTTTGTGTGAGCCCTCAATGAGCCCATGTGTTGATCTAAGCATCAAAATGTGGAGGGGGCAAGGGACAGGACAGAGACAGCTGTTCTTTCTCCACAAAGACTGAACCCTTACTTTCTAGTGAGAAAACAGAATTCCTCAGGTGTCAAGACCTTACTAGAAGAGATATGCTAACATATATGTTAAGACATAAAGAACTTTTCTGAAACTGCTGTTGAAAAAAACTCCAAACATTGGCTGATAATCAAGAAGCAAGATGATAATGTAAGTGAAGAAAAAATACCAGAGGTAAGAGGGGCAGTAACATGATTGTAGAGCCTTCCACTCACACAAGAAAAATAATCCAAGGTTAACTCTAACCTTGTTCTAGTTTTTTATGAAGTCTGAGGGAGACAGGAAACACCTTCTGAAGTGTCACCTGCAATCCTTTTTTTCCCCATCTACACATACGTGGTTATTAAATGTATAATTTTTTTCTCTGAACCCTCCCTGATAAAGGCCCACAGGTTATTTCCCTATAAACCACGTTCTTAAAACTACTTCCCAGATGTTGTCACCCATTCCTGCTTATTTAACAGAGTTCAAATGGATTTTGACAAACAGTCTTTCTTCAAGAGGCAATGCAGTAAAGACCTTTAATGACAGAACAATGTGTCATCTTTGCCTATAAGCATAAATTTGCACAGCGGGCAGTACAGTGAAAACAGCTTATCATCAACTCATCACCTCTTATCATTGTTAGAATGAAATGCAAATGGAAATGAACATCGCTTCAGTCATGGTTGTGAAAATTAGCATCTGTGACATTAGCAGTGACTGTTTTATTATGCACTCAAAATTTCAGGGGGAAAGAATATAAAACTTGCTATTTTCAGAACTCTACCAGTCTTTACCTTTGAAATAAAATTAAACTCCTCAGCTTTCCACACTCAAGGATAAATCCTAGTTAATATTCATTAACACTGAACAATCTCTTCACTGCAGATCTTGTCCTAGAGAAGATCTAATTATGTCTTGGATTATTTTAGGTGGTTAGGTTTGCTGTACCTATTTTCTGTTTTCTTTTTGTTAATAAGTATTCCCCATTGGAGAGTCACAAGCCACTGTCTAAGAAAAAAGCAGCACCAAAAAACTTGCTTATAGCATCTCTCTGCACTACAGGCTCCAAACACTTAGGCAAGCTATAACCTTTACTCAGATGACAAATCCCACTGAAATCAATGGGATCACAGCTAATTCATTCATTTAAGTGTTTTCAGAATCAGGATCAGGCCTTCTGTGAAGAATATATAAAAAGGGGAAATTCTGGCTTGAGGTCTATGGCAAAAATGTGCATTGATTTCTGTGGAGGCAGGGTTTCACTTAAAACTTATAGAAGGGAAAATTATTGGAATGAAATGGTACTAGGGAACAAAGTTGCACATGGAAATATTTCCTCCCATTGGATTTGCAACTATTTTCTCTTAACCCTGAAAACAAATAATAGTTTATCACCTAAGTAAGTGAATATCGATTTAATTAGAAGCTTGGACGTATTTTTGCCTAAACAAAATGCACAGGCATTGACCCTGGATTGTCTTACACACCAGAAGTAAGCTGAGTTTCAAGCACCAAGCACATTTGGAAGCAGAATGAGGAAACAAAAACGTCTCAAACCTTTAGCATAAACATAGATCAACTGTCATGTATAATAAAGACACAAGACTTCCTTCAGTCAAGCCAGAAAAAAATGGCACAAAGTCATCTTTGCTT
This sequence comes from Elanus axillaris, assembly GCA_026212715.1. NCBI lineage: Eukaryota > Metazoa > Chordata > Aves > Accipitriformes > Accipitridae > Elanus > Elanus axillaris. The sequence goes on from JANZLQ010000031.1 coordinate 22,255,641, forward strand.
CAGCTTGAAGTAAAGCCAGGAATCATCAGGCACTCTTCAAGTTTGCTGTGTCCATAGGAATTTGAGAGAGACAGAGAAAGAAATAGGCTCTGCCCAGGACATTACATCCTGTGAAGTGGGCAAGACAATGCAGGGTTGCTTACAGATTATTTGCACCTTGCATTGTCATTTGCACCTGGTCAAATGTGCAAAACAGTGCAAAGTGGAATGCAGAGTAGCTGCGAAATGCTTTAACCCTGTTTTATTTGTATGGTGCCAGGATATGGTGCTGCCTGAAGTATATATAAAAGAGAAGACTAGATCTTGTATAATTTCTTAGAATGTTTTTTCTTACCATCTTTCTAAATCTGCTTCATGCCACTTCCCAGATACACTGATATTTGTATAATGTCATAAGGGCCAAAGAAGCTAGAATCCAAGAAATTTTAGGGGTCGGTCTTTCATCCTCTAAGTCAGCTGCTGTCCTCCTCCCCAGCTCTCTAAGTGCTGGTGCGACAGACTGCACAAACTCATACTTGAAACACGTCTAGTAAAGGCATTCTTCCCCCTACTTGGTATAGTACTGTCCTGCTCTGCAGCTAAAACTCCAGCAGTGCAGGAGACACGTGCTCAGCTGCAGTGAGCTGATGGAGCTAAGGCTGACTCTGGCCATCGGCATGACCATGAACCTCAGGGCTGCGTGCAAGAACTAGATTGTTTTACCTCACCTGCCCATAAATAATACCGCAGCTCTGAACAGCTATGCCATATAAACCAAGCCTTGTCTCATCTGACAGAAAAGAAAGGGGGGCAGGTGAGGACTGAAAGGAAGTGCTGAGAGAGAGCTGCCTCTTAGTAGGTGCCCTGACGGGAGGTGCGCAGGCTCTGTTGTAACAGAAAGTCACCAGAAGGGTGCTGGATAGACAGGTAGGTTAGGTTGGACAGGCTTGAAAGACAGAGCTTAGCCCTTCAATTGGTTGAATTTCTTCAATATTAAGCAGGGTATTTTTAAGCCTTCGGACTTTTCCTTTATAGTTCAGCTGCTTGGGTCTTCAGCTGATGTACAAGGTATAAATGTACAGTTCCATGGCAGTATGTACAGCTACAATGATAAACATTGGCAAAAGATGGGAATCCTTCCTGTATCTCTTTTGAAAACATTTATCTCTCATTTCTCTCCCAGTCTTCCCTGGGATGACACCAGGTGTAGATTTTTTTTGCCTAACAATGAATGTTTATTTATATAGTTTACATACAATACATTCAGTAGTTATACGCATATCCATGCATATGCAAAATCTGCCAGATATGCAAAGAGGTTATTAGCATGACTGCAGCACTAGAGAAATCCTATTGTATAATGAAAAAACTTGCAACACTACTATTTCATGGCATAGTATCAATCTTTTCATAGCAGACACTGAGCGTTGTAAGATTCTGCTTTTTGCCTATGTAGCACCTAACGCATCTGCCTAAGTCCCTTAAACACCACAGTAATAAATAAAGTAAATGCATTGAACATCATGGTGAACTGGCAGTTAGATACTGAAAATCTGTATTAGTTCTGCATTGGTCATTGACTTGTCCACCCCTGCTAGAGGCTTTATACAGGAACAGCAAATTGCCTTGAGAAGGGTTTTAACACCAGCCTTGCATGGTATTCCTTCATCTTTGTCAAAAGGCATAACTGGATGCCAATACTCTTCACATTAGAAAGTAATAAAATCAAAAGGATTAAAAAGAAAATCTTGGTGAAACACTTGAACTAATGCACAGAAGTTCATACAATTGTGATGAAGACAACTGGTCACCTTGGTTAAGATTCAGTTACATAAAAAGATCATTTGGTTTCCTCTTTGAGGGCCTAAGGTAGCAAACCTCATTTTCACTTAACACTCCAGACCTTATGGCTCTCCCACAGGTCTTGTGTCAGCCGTGTGTGGATGTGTTGGAGACACTGGGACATCTAAGCTGCCTAAAGGCAAGGTGAGGTAGCCCAAGACCTCCACAGTGAAAACAGTATCCTCCCCGCAAGTATGAGGAGATACCAAATTTGCCTGCGCAGAGCAGGGGAAGCCAGGAAGTGATCTAGGGAAGTCGCTTGTGAAACTCTGTAACTTTTGTCAGGAGGTAAGGACCTGCACCCCACATTACCCAATTCAGTGTGAAGCAACTTTAGTATTTGCATTGCATCCACTGGGCATGTTTTGAAACATGCTAAAACAAGCCAAGATTTCTATTCCGTGCAACATGGGGCTGTCTTCTCCCATGCCCTTATTGTGAATAGCACATTCAGCAAAAACATCCTCATTGTGGAAAGTTCACACAATTCTGTGCAAAAGTGGGACTACAGTAGGCGAAGTGTTTCAAAGCATACTACTGAGGCAGAAAGACATCCTGAGCCACTTCACCAAGACCTTTCCATTTTTGTAAACATTTACAAGAAGACAAAGTCAGCAGGTTTGACACCCAGTCAAGTGGTTAGCCTCTTTTTACCCCTACTTTACACATATGGTGAATCAAATCCATAACCATGATATATATGTATATTTTTGAGAAGTCACAATGCCAGCATTTTAATAGCATGGAGTGCATTCATGAATGAATAACTAACTGTGTGGAGAAAAAAATATCAGACTGTTGTTAAGGAATGTATTATTTTGCAAGAAGAGAGTAACCAAAATTTGCATTTGAAATTATTTAACAGGCAGAAAAACAAAGCCCATCCACAGAGTGACTCATGGTCATTTCTTGCTCAACCTATAGTGTAATTAGATATTAATTGTACTTCTGCTCTGTCTTTAAAAAACAGTATGATGATTGAACAGAACAAAGTACATACCATACCAACCAGTGAAATGCTTAAAACCCCATTCAAATCCATGGGAAAATGGATTCAGAATTGTTTCAAATCCACGAAAAAAACATTAATTTTAATTATTAACGAGTCATAGTCTAAAACTGCAAGTGCAGTACACAAAAGCCAGTGCTGAGTAAAACCAGAAGACATTCCTGCTGAAGAAGCGTCTGCGATAATATTTAGGAGCCAGAAATCACAAAATTAGGTGTATTCCCAATCAATAAGAAGATGGGTCTGTAAACTAGGAGACAGTGAGTTACTGAGAGCAGAGATATACTAAAAGACTTTTCTAATCTCTTATTTAAATTTTTCAGCACTAGCAAACTGAAATCGAAATGGATACTGATGCACTCGGGTCTAGCAGTAGCCACTTCTCTTCAGGCTTACGGTAGACTTGCAAAGGTCATCCTGCACCCAGTCCAGGGACTGAAAATAAATTTCTAGCACAGCACAGGACATCCTTATGCATCTTGCGAAAATCTCACTTTCTTTCTTGCAATTCCAGATTGTGGAAAGTGTCCAGTCTAGCATATTATCGATTTATTCAGAGTATTTATTTCAAGCTGAAAGTATAATACTTTGCAGAAAAGTGAAGATAACAAACGCTGATTGCCAAGTACCCTCTCCTCCTTTGGTTATGATGATCCAAAAGAAAATTTATTAAAATAAGGAACAAATTTAATAGCTTTTCTAATTCTTCACTGATTCTCACACTATTTCATGGGACATCATCAGTTTATCGTAGATGAAAGCCCCTCTGTAAAAGACTGATGCAGAGCATATTACAGAAAAAAAAGTCCACTACCAGGACTCTTCAGCACAGCTATAGCAGCTTCACAGTGATGATTCCTTGAATTGGATCATTACTTTTATAAAGTGAGCATATACAAATAGCTTCCTGAGATTATACTACTGTGGCACTTGCTAGCACATCAGGAAATCTTGAAGCTAGGATTTAAAAGGAAATCCTCCTTTTAAAAGTTAAGAATTCCTGTTATTATTCTTTGACATTAAAAATGAAACATCCTTACCTTTGGCTTTTGACTTTTCTCCTTATCAGACACATTAGATGGTTTTCTCTTCAACATTTTTATTTCAGGTTTATCCAGCTGATGTGCAACTGCTACTAGCTTGTAACTAATCTAAGTGTAACAAAGCACACTGCACAAGAGTACATCAGTTACGCAGTTCCTTATTCTGCCAGGATGTGACTTCACGCAGCTGCTTTGTGGCATGAGTGAGCGACCTGAAATCTTTCTCTGGGGAAGGAGTGAGGAAGGAGAGGAGGCAGTGACAGGGAAAAGAGAGGTGCACTAAGTAAGTGAGTTGAAAATGAGGAAAAGGTTCAGAGTGAGAAATGCTTTAAGACTTATTGCCTTCTATTTCACCATCAGGCCTCAGTAAGACTTTGGACAACCTCAAGAAAATCATTCTCTTTTCCTCTCTCATTTTTCCCACTCAGTCTTGTGGCACTAACTGCACCCTTCATTTCAACTTCTGCTGGGACTTGAATGTGAAGAACGTATACTGCTGTTCCAAGGACCAAGGGATATTATTCCCAAGCATGTTTGCACTGTTCTGTGGTACATGGTCTAGCTGGTCCTTAATGTCTCCCTTTCTCTCTTAGCTGTACAGTAATGCAGTAAAACCAATGAGACTGAAGGTCACTGGCAGAAAAGGGAAGTTTTCTAAAGCCATCTTTTTCTTATGCATTGTGGAATTTTCTTTTGCCATTTATCACAGAATTTGGACTCCCTGAAATAGCGCTTTTCAGTCCTCCATTGTCCTTCATTTCATGACAAAGTCACATGGAGAAAAAGTCTAACAGAAGGTTTACAATGAAGAGACAGAGGAAAATGACAAAGGTCCTTTATGTGGTCTTGAAAAACAGCCCAGAGGCTAAATGAAAGTGGAGGTATTAGGATAGATTTGAATTTCTGCTTCATTTTGCTTGATATTATTTGCCAATGTCAAACAAACGAAAGTCTTGAGCATCCTAAGTAAAATTTATTTGTTGTAAATCATAGGCCACAAAACCTGAAACCATGAAAAATTCCCAACTTTTTGCTGAAAGATGGAGGAAAATTCTCAGTTTCAACCTCCAGACTTTTGGGCCAACCACAGACCTTCAATTAAATCTTAATTTAACATTGCTACAAATGAAAAAGAAATCTATTTCTAGCTAAATTGCAAGAAAAAGGTTCAAGATTAAGTGTGAAGAAAAAAATTCTGGTAAAAAATACTTTTTTTTCCACATTTTAATAACATTTTTTTGAAAGTATTTTTTTTTCCCAAGCAAATCTATTCTAAGCAACTTTTACTCATAAGTTTTGAATAGATAAAAGCTCTTTTAAAAAAGCAAGTCACTGTGGAGGTCTTTTGCACCAAATAAAAATTCAGAAGTCCTTGTCAATCCAAATACTCAGTGCACAAAATGAACTTTCTTGAAGTCATTCTTTTAATATGGTTGAACTCAAATTTCAAGGAAAGTTGAACCAAGAAACTATGAAACTGAAAATGAAAAGAACTGATGGTTGAAAGCTGGCAAGAATTGCACAGGTCTTATTTCTTAGAATCACCTTTCCCAGTCCCATAAACACTTCTAAGTTTTTGAAGCATCTATGAGGAGACAATGCTAGATAGGCAGGTAGTCTCTTGGCTGAATTGCTCCATTCTTCCTCTATCATATGAATACTCCAGGGAGGGATAAGACACTGCTCATCAGATGAATTCCCATTTCAGTTTGCTATTTGGACTTCTATTTAATGTTTAAGAAAAGTTTTGGAGGCCTTCTTGGGCTTTGATGGATGGGCAACTTGTGAAATAATAATTATTATAGGCTAATGGTATAATGAGGTTTTGCTCTCTAGACATTCTAAGAACCGAGTTGGTAAGAAGAGGAGAAGGAACTGGGATTAATGTGCAGAAATTCTGCCAAATATAATGCAAGTTTGTTCTCCATGTTATTGGATTGTAGTGGAGTATGTGTTGAACTTTAACCTATTAACCAAGATGTTTCACTTCACATTTTAATCAGAACTACATTCATCTAGAGGACAGCTGAATTTAATATTGTTGTTATTATTAATAATAACATATATCAAAGCTCATAATAATGGTTATTATTAATAACCATTAATTAATTAATAATAATGGTGAACTCTGAGAGATATGTTTCTTTCATATATCTGATAACGACACCTGAAAAGTCCGTTTAAGTTTCTAACCATAAGGAGGTTTTACTGAGAATATTTAATCAGCCTTAGTAATTCAGTAGGGCCATATGTTGTTATAAAAGCTGTATGTATGTTTAATAGTAATTAAACCTGGTCATTTATCTACATAGATGTACATTGCAGTATATTGTTTTTCTTTTTAATCTGATCCAAACATGAGGATTAAATCAGACTCTGCTGATCATCAGACTCTGATTCCCTGTCTCAGGCCACTGTTAAAATCTTCATGATTAATAAAATGGGAACTCATCTGAAGAGTAATATATGAGCTTCCTTTCTGTAGAATATTTATTGTTAAACAGGAAGAAAGAGGCCATTTCAAGAGATATAGTACCCACCCGTATCTATTTCCTTTCCTCATCCACATATCAGAAAAATTATAGCAGCTTGAAAGCTGACCTGATTATGTTCTTGCCCTTGGAAGGTTGACCCACACTAGTTTTAAAAAGTAACAAAGTGAAGAAAAATCAAACATGTATAACACTAAGTTCATTTAATTTAGTTAACCAATATGTTACAAAAGGAGCTCTTTTGAATTAAAAATTAATAATAAGCTCAGTGCTTATATCCTCTGTATTTGAAACTAATTTTTCAAAGGCAAATGAGCATCTATGTAAAATTAAAAGAAAAATTCTCATACTTATTTTTCTGTTGGACATGACTGTAGGTAACTTATTCCATTTCCTTGCTGGTCTTTGAACATGATTCAAACCCCAGTGAAATCAATAGAAGTTTTTTAGGGTGAATTTTACGGGGCTTGGATTGACTCCTCCATCCTGAAATAACAAGGCAATGTCACTCTTCTCTCTGGGAAGTCAGACGGGGAAAAAGGCTATCCACTTAAAGATAATTAAGATGACCCCATGAGAATGATTCCCACTGCCTTTATATTTATAAAAGGCAACATACCTTATAGCTTATTATTATCATTATTCAGTTTTAATGAATGGACCATGATGAATGGTCCTGGATAGTCAAGTGCTTTATGTGCCACCCTCCCACATGATATCAAGCGCCGCAACAGTGCCATATCCCCTCAGTGGATCCATCCATTTACCTTGCCCTGAAAGGAGAGATCACTTCTAGTCTGAACTGCAACTGTAAACTTATCCTTTCAATACTTGATTATTCTGATAGAACTAAAAAGTAGAGTGCAAAGTAGATTGAAAGGTTTAGCATACTGGCCACCTGTTAAAAAGCAAATGAAATGAGACTTTTTTCATATTAGAAACCCATATTTCATTGTCCATCAGACAAATGTGGTCCAAGTTCAACTGGAGACTCAGAGATACCTTGGGGCTATATATTGCTTTCCCTAATGCTAAGCAATCCCAGAGTGAGTTAGTCTGTTTATTTTAATTAAAATAAGACTTGTGCTTTGTACAAGAAAAGAATCATGCCTCAGCCTCTGCTTTTATGGCCCTGCCTCTCCCGGTATGATCTAGCTCCCTCAGAAACTGCAGAAATCTCAGAATAGCAAGTGAAGCTGACTGAATAATTTGCAGTGAATAATTTACTTAATAAATTTAATCTTTATTTCCTCAAGGAATGTTCATGAGCAGAAGACAATTTCCTCATATGTATTAATTATGGGCCAGAGCATAGCTAGATACTTCCCTCTCCTGGTTTAATCTGAGCAAGGGCCAGCCACAGTTACAGTCACTGCTACTCCTCAGAAGAGATCTCTCCATAATCTGCCACGGCAAAGACTCTATGGAAACTAAAAGGAAGAAGTGTGAAAAGGTGAAGTTAAGCCCTCTCTCCCCTGCCAAAAACCCATGAAAGAAGCCAGATGTTGCAGGCTGGGCTGTCTTTATAACTATTCAAACTAAACACTCGCTTTTAATTTTAACTCCAAAGATTGAGGCCGTGATTTTCCGTTGGGATGCTGGGGAGTGGAGATGGATGCTTAAGGTCCCATCTTTGAAATTCCCACACTCACTGCAAACCCATCACTGAGAGCATCCAGAACTTAGTACTGAAAATTTGTCCAAAATGCTCAGGCACTTCATGCAACAGGGTGTTTAATTTCATATTGAATAGGCTCCTACGTGCTTTTCATCAGGAATAAAAAAAGAAGGTACAGAAACTCAGAGTCTTTGAGAAACAAGATGGGATTAAAGAATATTTTAAGCTTACACCCTTGATTTGGCAGAGGGTTGACACTATATCGAGAAGACTCCTATCCCATACAAAGTATAATTCTTATGAAGCCTGCAGAAACTGGCTATTCAGCAAAGCTAATAACTAACATCTGAAGTTAGCTTCAAAAACTTGATCTTTCCTAAATAATTTATATTGGGGGAGTTTTTAATGCCACACATCCACTGAAACAGCATGAAGGAACAACAACAGAGCATAGTCTAAGCTTGTTTAAGCAACTGTCAGCTTGCAGAGCAGCAGGAATACCCTCATCATGCCAAGTCACAGGAATTGTGAATTTGGCCTCTCTTGGACTATTAGGCTTCCTTCTTTTCCTGAAAAAATATTTTTGTGTTTCTTCCTTCTTTTATGCTAATCCTTTGCCACTAAAGCCAATGGACTCACAAAGAAATACGGCAGGGACAGCCTATCACTACCAGAGCTCCTACTGAATTTAGAGATGTGTCTGGTACAAAAAGTGGTTGCTACTCTGTGAGTAAGAAAATGTGTCTCATTGCCAGGCCCTCAGACTGTGTCCTTGGCATGCTCCCAACACCACCTGGCCTAAAGGGAAAATGAAGTACCAAGAACTTATCTCAAACTTTGATCCCAACACATTCTCTTGTATTAGCAGTAGATGAACAGATCAGTCATACCTACACTATGTCAGGTTAGCACTAACACTAATAAAAATCTATACTATTGCGACAGAAGGATTCTCAGGGAGATTGGCTTTCACCTATTGAACAAATCCCTTTCTTATTACCTTGAAGAGTGAGCCAAAGTTGTATCTATATCTTCTAGGTGTTCTTGTTGGGAAAACTCAAAGTCAGCAAGGTTGGTATCTTGTAAAGCACAGCCACAGGCTTATCCAGCATCGGTGTAATAATTTCAAACAGAAATATGTATGTCACTGGTGGTTTTCCTGTACAATTTATTGTAAGAAGAATACATGTTATTGTCTGTGATGGATAACAGAAAGTAACTGGCAGGATGATGCTGCTGTGGGTTCAGGCATGTAAGTGAACACCGTGCTGTTCCTCAAAGTGAATGTTAAAATGTAGCTCAAAGATATATCGCGATGTTCATGCCTAGAACAACTCGTCGGATTCTGTTAGTTAACACTGAGATTACTATTAAGCTACAAAGGCATTTTATCCCATGTTATTCGCAGCATCCAGCCACAGCTCAGGCTCCCGAAATGCATTTACAGATAGTGACAATTGGCTTGCACGTCTATTCAGAAGCTCAAATGTGAGATTTTCGATAAAGAGAACTGATATAAAAATAAATTTAGGCTCTCTGTTTTAATCTCATACACAAAACATGACACGCTTCATTCGGCATCTAGAAGACCAGCTTAATGCACTGGAAGTGCAGCAGGGGATTTTCTGAAGGTATGAATGAACATGATGTCTGCCAGCCTATCTCTGATTAGAATCAAGATCAACAGAAGTAAATTCTGATTAACTCTAATGCGCAGCCTGTTGTCAGGAAACTCTTTGTAGTTTGAACCATCTTTTACCAGTAAACACTTCCTGCTGAATTTCTTCACTGGTATCAGAGTGTCAAGTCACTGTGTCATCACAGCGTTAGTACTGCTTTGCAAATGCTAACATGAAAAGGAATAAAGTATGGTACACTACATACTCACTTGCAGGGCTTCAATTTCATTTTGCTTTTAGAGGAAAATGCTGTTCTTCCTTTCTGCTTGAACATAGTTTCAATTGGGTGAAATTCATAATTCAGAAGTGACAGAGGGACAAGATGGTTTTATTTGTAATTGGTTTTGAAACTTACTTTCTACCCATCTAACTGATGTGATAGCTGATTGATAGCCAGCAGAAACACAAAAATTCTTTATCTTCAAGAATAGGTGATCAGTTTCAATCTTACATTTTATTTTCTTTCCTTAAAACACTCTGTAGCAGAGCTGTGGACTTAGCTGTTGCAACACTTGATTCAGGTGCCAACATTATTGGCAATGCCTTCAAAATTGAGCAGGATGTGGCTCAGGCTAGCTTCATCTACAGACCTGCTGAATCACATATACTGGGAATGAGACCTGAGCAGCTGATTTGCTCTCATGCTCACTTCCAGGCCTGAACCTCACTGCAGGGAGGTCTGGCTCCTGCTCTGTACGGCTGTCTGGGAGGTGTAGGTGGTTACCCTGGTCCATCAGCCACTTGCTCCGGTGGGTGACAGAGGGTGGGCAGGCTGCAGCCATGCTGAGCTCCCCCATAAAGAAAAGGAGGCACTTTTCCTGCTGGCTTTCGGCACCAAGTTCCTTGCTGAAGAGAACTGGCCAGGTGATTGCTGCACTCTGTGCTGGTTGTGGTCAGTGCCCTGCTTGTCTCACTTGGAGCTTCATGGGACGCTTTGAGCTGTGGCTGAATTGAATGGTCACAATTGAGTAAGTTGCCCCAGGTCAGCTGAGCCTTGCTAACTGGGTGGGAACTCGCTCTTAGTCCATCAACAAGATGAAGTGAAGCACAGTCACATACATTTATTTCATTAAGGATTTAAGGTAACATACTTCACCTCAGGCTGTGGGCTAAATGCAATCACAGGGACAGTCATGGTACTCAGTAGGTATAAAGTAATTACTTACATGTCAGTAACTTGTCTTTGGGGAGAGAAGGGAATGGAAAGGGTAGGCTGTCTCCGAAACTCTGATGTCCCTGCTTTTTTTCTGGATTCTCTCCACCAATTTTGATCTTTTTTTCATCATATTATCAAACTCCTTCCCCTCTCACTTCCCCACAAAGTTTATGAGATTTTGATTCACACCTTGCTTACCACTTTTCTAGAGAAATTTTTTCTACCTCTTACTCTCACTTGTCTGACAATTTCTACTTTCTACATGTGTTATCATGTGTGTTTTCTGTCTCCTTTCCCTCCAATGGCTCCATGATCTGCTAAAAGTTCTACTGAGCTACAGACAGCAAACTGGAGAGGAGTCTCGCTCCAGGAGCAGCAAAACTCTGAAAGCTAGATAAAGGCCTGATAGTTTAAAGCAAGTAGGTTTTTTTTTTTTCAATATATGTACAAGCTGGTGAAGAGAAATGTTAATATTATGCTCCTCTAGTTTGGGAGGTGCAAGTTCACAAAAATCTTTGAAACATCTTTGGGTTCAAACACCCCTATAAAGCTAAATATTAATACCTAACCCCCTAAAAAAATAGCACCCTCATGTACTATACACACGGAAACTCATTCGATTAAGAAAACAAAGTTTTAAAGCCAAAGGAAGGAAGAATTAATGTTATCTGTGATACCTGAATCTTATCCCTATGCATGTATGTTTTATGATGCAGTTTTAATGATGCAACTTCAATATTTACCACTTTTTCTCTACTGAATGTCTGTCTCAGTGCAAAGGGTGAATCTGAATGGACGTGTCAGAGCCTGTGAATAAACTGTTTGAACTCCTTCCCTTCTGGTGCACAAGCTGGTATGTGTATTCTTGCTCATGCAACTATCTGATGTGTAAAATAACATACTATCCCTATTTTGCAAATTAAGCCCAAGGCAGACAACTTAAGTGATTTGTCTAAGATCACACAAGAGGTCTGCAAAAGTGCAGGGAATGGAATCTGCATTATCTATATCCTTAATCACTGGATCATGATTCACAGAGTTAAGGCAGCTATGCTGCTATGAAGAACTGGAATAAGGATTTCTTTTGTCATTATAGTTCAGTGAAATGTTAAGAAATTGTGTTAAAACTTATTTACTTTGCAGTTGATCACTGACTGCACGTATTCCTCAGTTTTTGACCCTGTGGTCAGATGTGCAGAAAATCTGAGCAAATGTAGTTGCAAGCAAAGTTTTGGAAGTTTGACTTCAAGGCTTTCAGGCTGAAAAATCTGAATAATATCCTGCCTTTCTTAAATGGCCACCAGAATTAACTGATTTTGCCCTTTTCCACCTGTACACAACTTGCTGTAGGATGTGAGCTGTCATCTGTATTTATCTGAGAAGAACTGTCTTGTGAGCTAGCACAGCGCAAACACAGTAGTCCCCTGTCATAACATGTACTGCTGCATTGCCATGCTGATTAATTTTTAGGGGAGTTATGTGGAAGCAAGGATGATCTGTGAGGAAGGAAATCTAGGTATTAAACCACCTACACAATCCAGAACTAAATATAGAAACCCTCAAAATATCTGTAAAAGTTTCTGTCTTATGATCTTAAACTATCTGAACTCTTGATTTTCCCACTTCCCACGCACTGTCGTCATTTCTTGTGGTATGCTATCAAATGTAAGTTGTAGGCAGAAGTCAACGAGAAGTTTCATGTCATTTAACCTAATTAATTTGGTCCTTTCACAAAAAATATTCAGCCAGATTTCTTCAAATGGATTGGAGTGTAAGCACTTCCAGAAAGAATTAAGTTATGTTCAAGTTTCCAGTTTGCTTTGCTTATGTATTAGGGAAGGTGAACTTCTTCAATCAATTAAATGTCTACAGAAAAACAGTCCAGAAATTTCATTACCATAGGTGAATTCCTTTTATAATATGAGAGAATACTCAGATACAAATCATTGTCCATTTCTTTCTGAAAAGCCCTGGTCTTTGTCATCTAATGATCTGTGCATATACCTGGAAGTAATTAAATAGCAGGATTAGAGCTGTGTCTGCTGTGCGTCCATTTTTTCACTTCCAGTCTTATTTTTCAGGCCCTATTCTTGTTCATTTTACCCACAATTATTTTTTTCAAAGTGGGATGAAAACCCAGCATACAAATTAAATTCTCAGTTTCTAAAAACCAGTTTGAAATTATGCAAGACATACCCTGCTTTTGGAGAATGTCACGACAGAAGTACTTCTTTTACTGGGCTTTGAAACACATTCATTATAATAATGCGGCAGCCCTGGAAATCTTAATGCCTTTCTGGCACTGAAAATCCTCACTCTTCCATTTATGCCATTGCTGAGCACTGATATCACGTGACTTTTCCTACATTTCTGTAGGATGATGTGAGATCTTCCTACATCTTCTGTAGGAGATGAAACCAGAACTAATTTCTTCTGATTTATGAAAGGCTTATTTCACAAATAGGTTTTACAGGAACACTTTAAAGCATACAAAAATGACTTACCAAAGAGAAAAACTAGCTCAATCTACACTCACAAAACAAGCAAGCAAACATAATCAGCTCCTGAGCCCGCTCAGAACTTCCAGAAAATTAATGTTCACTAGAAGAAAAGTCATTTGAATTAGCTAGGGAAAAAGACAAGGAATATCAGCCATTGTTGTATGCACTACTACCTACCACCTACATATTCTTGTAGCTTAAGATTGGTAAGGATCCTTAGGTCATCTTAGATTGTGGCTTTCTTACTGAAGCCTTAGCCTCAATACAATCTATTTCTTTTGGTAAGCAAAAGTGCATCATTCTGGCAGTTCTAAAGGATGCTGACAGGAAGTCATCCTTTCATCAGACAGTTTGTTATCAACAACTGCAGTTAGTTTAATTATATTTTGACTCTTAATCATGTTTCATGAAGCAGGTAGCATTCCTTTTTTCTATTAAGAATTCATAAGCCATTTACAAAGAATAAATATATGAAATGCATAATTTTCCCTGCACTTTCAGCAATAATATTGCCCTTCATACTACATTCATGATAGTAATCCAAAATAACCTTTCATTTCTTTCTCTAGCTGTAGCTCTGCAGTGCCTAACAGCTATGTTAGAAGCAAACCCATGAAATCTGCTGAGGTGAATTGAAATGTTCTTCTGTAGTTATCTGTAACTATATTAAAAAAATTGTGTTGTATTTAAAAATATCTTTTACTGCAAATAAATTCACTTAATTATCATTCTGCCTTATATATACTAGCAATCCAACAGTACAGAACATTCCAGCAATGTTTGGAGGGAGAAGTTTGGAATTGTTAAGCTCTTCAGTAGAATTAGGTATATGTGCATCTAAGATTAATGGAAAATGTGACATAATTCCTTATATAGCTATGAAAATTCTAGTAAGGTATTAAAAATATAAAATAGGACAAGAGTTACCATAGTGAAGAGCAGCATCATCAGATTTTTCATATTTTTTAAAAACCTGCTTTGAGACTGCATGGTCAAAGTCAGCACAGAGGAAGACACTAAATTTCTAAATTTTTCACACTACTATGCAGGTAGTAGCAAAAATCACTGCAGGATGCAGAGTGGCAGTGGTAGATACTTGCTCTCAGCACAGTGCAATGGTGCAGCTACCGTGAAGCTGGACGCCCTCCTAGGCTCCTCTCTTCCAAGCGCAAAGTTTGAGAGATGAAACCTTGCGCTTTAAGAGATGATTTTGTCTCACTTTTTGTATTTAGCTGAAGCAAGCCATACAATATTCACCAACTTCCTGATGTAATAGTTTCTTAAATAAAGCTCCTTGTGACAGAAGACAAAGACTACTGAAGCATCAGGAAAATGAGTGCTCTTAAGCTCACTAGCATTTGTATCTTTTTGGCTGAGTCTGTATTTTCCTTGGTATTTCCAGGAAAAGTAAACATTGAAAATTCAGTCATGGATCTTGACTTTTCCCCAGTTTTAAAATCAAAGCCATTCAAATTTCACCAGCATTTGACTGCAACAGACATGCATAAATATTTCTCAATCACCACCCCTTCACAACGCTTAAAATTCAAAATAAGCTTACACAAACTTCTGGGATAGGGTTTGAACTGGGAAATAGTGAGTGGGTTTGAATTTAACCATGTGCTAGATTCAGCTGTAGCACTGTTCCTTTTTGACTATCAGTTTGTGTCTCTTCAAAGACTCAGCAGTCTGGGGGGCATGGGGTGGGGGGTTAGCTATCGTCTTTACCCTGCAAGAGAGGTGCTCAGTACACAGGGTGAAGGGCTGAGCTGGTGGCCTGATGGGAAGAGCAGGGTAAAAGGTGAAATTAGCTAGAATGTTATAAAAAGCAACAGGAAACATGTCAGGGGGCTTGTAAATGAAGATACGATGAGATGAAAGAGAAGCAGCTGGGGACAGTTTCATGTCTTAGAAAACAAATCCTGTTTTCATGTCTCAGCCACGGCTTATCACTTGAACATCCATCAGTCATGGTCTTGACTGCTTTGTTTACTGCCACCCTTTCAGCTGCTCTTCATCTCTTCCCTGGGCAAAGACTTTGGTCCTCAGCTTGGGTACAGCTGAGCAGGACTTCCTAACACCAGTAGAAAATAGACTTGGTGAGGATCTGGCTTCCTACCTTGTCACTGAAAGAGGAACAAGCAAGATCTACAGCTTTTAAAAGGACCACTTATTACTGACGCTGAAGCAGCTAGTGACCAGAGCAGTTGAAAACTGGTGTCTCAGAAAAGCAATTTGGGGATTTCCAGGCATTCTTTTTAGTGCTATATTTGTGCCAAATTAGGATTCAAAATGTAATTGAGAAAGCTATTCTAAGGCATGTTCGGGTGTCTCTCAACAGAAAGACATTACGTGAAGGAAGAAAAAAACTGCAGAAAACAGTCAAATTGCTTAAGAAAATTGAGCAGCCAGAAAGTCCATTAAAGTCCACAGCATTCAAGTGTGCAGGAGAAACTACTGGCTGAAATGAAGTAGAAATCTTCCCACAGCCATTTTCTGGAATGTGCAAATGGTCAAATGTAGTCTTCAGCTCTGAAGCACATTTTGCTAGAGAAGAGCACTCTGTCCTGTTGTTTGTTACTGGCTGTCCGTACTCTTCCTCCCTGTTCCACTAACCTAGAGAACAATGATCAGTCACTGATATCACAAGAGATCCAGTAACCTGGGTAAACTCAAGCCAATATACAGCACGTCTTTGAGAACCAAGATGATCAGGAGCAGCAGAGGCAGTACAGAGTGCAGGGTAAGAGCAATCATATCAAGCAAGGAAGCAAGGCCCTTATAGGGCGAGCAGGAACCAGAACTTAATAAAGTAGAATATGTCAGGAAAAGTTAGGACAAGAAAATGCCCCAAAAGAGAGCTGAGAAGCAGATTGTTTCTTCAAGAAAGAAATGAGTGTCAATCTAGACATGTTTACAAAGGGTCAAAGGGACATGCTGAGAAATGGTTTGTCTGGCAAGAAAGCAAGCCAGACCAGGAGGTAAGCAAAAAGTCACAAGGTCACTGAAATGGCAGAGAACCATGGCCGTAATAGGAGGGCTAACATAACATGTGATAAGACCATAACACATTCCTGAGAGGAATATGGAGAGTATGAACACAGGCGTTGGCATAAAGTCACTTGCAGTTTCCCCATACTTATTGTTCATTCTACCACAATGTAACACATTCATATCAGATACAAACCATTCCTTTGAATCTTTCTACTCTCCTCTTGAGCTGAAAATGGGAGAGAAAAGGTATCTTGCTCTGCAGTACCCTTAGGTTTTTTTTCTTTCTCCTTGCCAAAATCCCAGGTCTTCTCTAGTCTTGGGAAATGACCCTTGTCTTTTCATTCTAACTGAATACCAAACACAGGTTGCAACAGATACATATGCTTATGATATTAATGACTGAATCCTTCTTCTGTTAAACCTAACCATGCTTCTAAGATACTGCAAGAAAAGAAACCCACTTCCAGTAGCTCTCTGCTGATTTCTCTCCAAAAGGAGATGTTTCCTCTCCTTTTCCTGTAAGGATGCCTGTGTCATCCTACAAACACAGATTCCATATTGCCGAGTTATTGGGAAACTGAATGGGTCAGCCAGTGAAGTAGCATGTTAAAGTACTGAGGGAGAAAGGGTCTCATCAGCTTTTCTCTCTGTCTCAGGCTGTCCAAGATACTCTAGGAACACTTTTGTGAAGAGAACCCCTCAGTTGTGACCCCACTATGTGCTCCACTCTGTGCCTGTTTCAGGGCCAGTCAAGCCCATCAAGCTCCTGTACATTCCAAACATCTGACTCTAGGTTTCCATGCCTTACCTGAGGTTGCAAAAGTCTTATGCAATTGCACAGATTGAGAAAAAGCAACAGAAGGCAGAAATGGCTTGTATAAAAGTCATGTGGATATGGCACTGCCAAGTATACTACTTTGTTAGGGTAGTGAAGATCTTAGCATAGGAATAACAGAAGGGAAGCTTCTAGTAACCACAATTTAAAAAAAAAAAAAAAGCAAATAAGTCTTAAACAGACAGCTGAACTGTTTTCTGCAGGGCTAAGCTTGAGGAATAAAAAGTATAAAAACCAATAACCTTTCACATTAAGGTCAAGTGGTTGCTAAAGTGGTGTCTGGACAATCTTCCATTCTCCGCCTGATTTTCAGCTGAATCATAACATAACAATTTCTATCCCCAATATAATTTGTGGTAATATGAAAATGTGCAGCATAGTAGTTTTTTTATCCCACCATATTTTGTTCTTTTTTTGCTGAAGTATTCAGTATTTTCTTAAATATATTCTTCCACTTTCTAAGGAATAACTATTTACAAATTACATCTTCTTAGGAAGAATATCAGTAACAATAATTTCACGTGACAATCTTGACACACCAAAAAAAGGAATGCTCCGTGTTGCCCCTAGCAAAATTTTGACCAGCCACTAATTACACTGTAAAAAGCTGAACAATGCAGAAAAAAATTACCTATGTCTAAGTTAATTTTGCACGAAGTTGCTAACAGTGGCAGTGTGGCTATAAAATGGTAACACAGCACACTCAGTTCTGTATTTAATTAAAGGACAGAAATACAGACTTCTAAAATGTTTTCATAAAACATGAAGGTGGGCAGGATGGGTGAGATTTGAGTTGTGTCCAATGTCCCTGTGCCGGAAGCAGTCAGCTAACACAGGTATTTATTGTGCACTTAACTGCAGGAGGCTGAAGGAAGAGTAGCGGGAGGAGTTTGGTGAGCCTAAGTGAAGTCTGATGTAACTTTTGCAGTCTGTTCTCACAGTTCTTGTTTAGGTGACCAGCTTGGATGATCTCTGTCAGCCTTTTTATTGTTTTAGGTGAAACAAACAATGGCAATACGAAACGCCATAAGGGAGGCCATGTAAAGTGCTGAGGAGGAAGAAAGGTGTCAAAGGAAGAAACTGGAGGAAGGGAATTAGGTTCACTCATATTTTGTCTCCCTGAACAGCAATCCATCATGAAGAGATCCAGGTCTTTTTCCTCCTGATTACTGGAGAGCACTACTTAATTTACTATCTGTAATTCAAGCTTTAACTCAGGCTAGGCTCAATCAGCTTTGCGTATGTTGCTGAGTTGAGTCTGGATAATATGTGTCCAACCTAGATATTTGTCTGTCCCCCAAATGAGATCAGCCAGAGTTTGCTGATGGAATAGCAGTCTTGGATCTTAGTCTTGCATCTAGCAGTTTTGCCTGTCTGCCTCAATTCAGAGCATACCAACTAGTATTTCAGTAGTACATCTCAGGCTATCTCCTCCACATCGTGCTGCAGCAAAGACAATAGAGTAGTAGCCAAGCCAAGATCAGACAAGAAAATGAAATGATACTTTACTCATAGCACCAGAAAGAGTATTATGGAATATATTGGTTTATAAGTAAATCAACATCAGAAAGAACATCTGTGTCATCCCCAGTGTCTGATCCCCTCATAGCAAAACTACCAGTGTCAGCTTTTTTGATTCTTAAAAAGCAAAACTGAAAATCCAGTCTTTATAATCTTCAGTTGAGCCAGTTGGTAGAATGCAAATGCAAAGAATGAGATGTCTTGCCATTGCCTGTAATCTAAATCTAAAGATACTAAGCCCACAGAGATACAGTAAAGTCAAGGCACCCATCAGGAAAGCAGATGGCAAAATAAACAATAATGCAGGAAAAAAAAGCACTAAACCTCTTTCTGACACTTAATAGTAACATGGGCAGGACAAATCTCACCAGGGTAGAGAACATTAACAGCCTGTTTATGACAAAATGAGATAAAATGATTTGAATTGACACTTATGCTCTCATAAATCTGACCGACACATCTATTATTACTATTTTGCCCTGGGACTTCAGCCTTAGCTTGGGGTGCTGAAAGTTGCTTTCATTAGGAGCAGGCATATGATGGAGCCTAGCACCCTTGACACAATTCGGTTTCTACAGAGTCCTATTTACTGGCAAACAGGAGGACTCACCCGACAGAGCACAGTCTTTGTTCACAGATCCCAGACTATTTCTGCCAACACTCTGCCCTGAAGGTCTGTCTCCAGGGGCCCTCCCTGGGAGTTTGCAGTGCTGAGGCTGTCTAGGGTTTCACTTCTGCACCTTTCTCAGCTTTTTTTAGGAGTAGTTTGCTTTCTCTCTCTTCTAATTACAGTTCCATCAATCAAAGCTTTAGCCTTTCTGTTTTCTATGTCAAATCCCCGAAAAATCTTTTAAGCTACATTCAGCTAGATAAATCCCATGTTTCAGGTACTGTCTGTTGTTATGTCAGCTACTGCGTCATTGAAAAGAAACTGAATGACTACCTCCATGTATTCAGAAACATGGTTGCTATATTGACCCACACATCTATGTGTGTGTACCTTTCCTAATGATATACGAGCACACATTGCAGAAAATGCTCTTTTCAGCAGAAGACTCTCTGATCTAAGGTTATGGTTGCTCAGGTCTCCATTTGAACACTCAGCTGGCAGGTTTCAGCAGGTAGAGATGGTCTATATGCGCTTTCCTGGGAGCTGGCCTTATTGCACAGTGAGAAGCAGCTCTGTCCCTGGAGCACTGTAGAGGGAAGAGGCATAAAGGGAAAAGAGGCTACTCTTTACTACTTCCCTGATATATTTCAGTCAACTAGTCACCCTCCATGGGCTTACCACTATGTGGAGTGCCAGAAGACCTGCTGAGCCTGGTGAAGAGAGGGAGAAAAGCCTCACTGCGGTGTCCATATTTTTTATATCTCACCAACTAAAGTTTTTCTTGGTTTTGTTTTTCTAGTTTTAAATAGCCCTTTAAAAAGAGCCAGCAATTAAAAAAGAAAAGCCTCCTCCAAAGGAGGAAAGATAATTTCAGACCAATATGAAACTCTGCTCCTTTGTATCTGGCCCTAAAAACTTCTTGCTGCCAAAAAGGTAATTGCAGAAAGAGGTTCCACCAGCTGATCCAAGAAGGCAGAAACACCAATACCTCTTCAACATCTGACATTTGTCTAAATAACTCTAATAACCTTTACTAGTATTGCAGTGACCTCTAGGGGCCTGATCCAAGCCCACTGGTTTCATTGTCCCTTACTTATCCCAGACTTCCTGGATAAACCTAGAAGGATGAGTATTTAATGTACAGATGAAAAAAACAGTGTGTTTGATGAGAAACAGAATAGCCTAAAGCCTTCCATCTCGATGCTGCTGATGTCTGCATGGTTAAAACTGAACTACCTAGAGCTATATGAACCCCTGATGTTAGCCTGAACAATGCGTTCACATCCATTTACCTGAAATCTAAATTTGGTTTATTGCATTTCATAACCACATGGAAGATGATAGCATCTCTTTAATGCTGAATCAGACCAAAAAGTTTCCATTTTTTTATGCTTATCAGCACAAAAGTAACCACTTCCACTTACCCAGGAGTACTGTAGATCCATATCAGTTAGGGAATATGTGAGATGTGGATGATGAGAAGAGCAAGTACAGTTTTCCCATTCTTCTATTTTTGAAATCAAGAAGTCACAAGGACAGAGCTGGTTATCAGGAAAAGGCTTCCAGTCACTCCACAAGTGAAATTCGGTTTCTGAATGGATTGAAATAGTTCCTAAGTTATTAAGTCTGGAAGTGTATGAATGGCCAAGAGTTGCAGAAATAAAATCTGCCCTAGTCTCAGTCTCTTCTTTTCTCCTCACATTGTCTTTCCAGGTCTTCTTTTCCTGAGGTTTTGTTAGTTTCATGCAAGAAGTTAGTGCTTCATCATCCTCTTCAGAGAGATAAGCGTCTTCTAATGTATCTTTAAAAATGTAAATACTTCTGGTATAATATGTTGCAATTCATAAAGAAAATAGTACACTTTTTTTCTTAAAAGCTGTCTGTTGCATTCTATGTAATGAAAAAGCCCAGGTCTCCATAAAAATACCCAAATAATAATGATAATCAGCGAGATGGAAAGGATTTTGTACTGGGTCAGACATCTGAGCCAAAAGCAAGATTTATTCTCCATTTGGTAATTTTGTCTTGTTCCCACAAAAGCCTGGAGAATTGTACTGGTTCTGCACTGAACATCAAAATTTGCTAACTGAATGTCATATTTCTGCATAGTTACAGAAAGCATGACTTTGGCTTAAATATTGGAAAACTTCAGAAATCTTTTCTGGATAATTCCTCTCTCACCCCCTCCTAGTATGTATGTTGTAGTTACAAACTAATTGCTGAAATCTAAATTTCCTCATGGGCTTCAGCCCAAGCAATGATTGGCTGGAGCAGTAGTTCATCAGAAAGCTTAAACTCATTTTTCTATTAGTGGTTTTAAAAATAATCATATACATACATGCATTGTACAAGAAATGCATGCACTGTTAAATTAACGTTGGCAAAACAAGTTCAGATGAAGAACTTCTCCACAGTCAGATCAGTGGTCTATAGGAGGCTCCAGAAGATAACCTGAGTTCAGTATCAGTTTAGAATTCTTGTGTCTTATAGCCTATAGATATATAGGCTATCAGGTATCATGAGAGGCTGACTTGTTTATCATAGCACAGTCCTTCTTGCACTCCCACCTGCTACTGACTCATGGATTAACACTGAAAGTTATCTTTGCATTTGTGAGTTTTGCTTCTGATCTGAAATGTGATACAAATCTAGGAACTACTCTGAAACCAAATTGTCCCCTGCACAAAGGCCCCACTGTTAAATAATTGTATTTAGCTAAAATCCCCGCTTGCAAGATATACTGTTACAAAACTCAAGCTAGTGTGACAGGAAACAGGTTTTCACACTATGAGGAAGTCAGCACTAAAGTGCTATCACAGTAACATCTCATTTGGGGTTTGAAAATCATGGGTGGTGAATGGCAGACCAGGACAGGATTGTTTACAGTTATGTTCAATACAGTGTCATTTGCCAAATGTTGGAAAGAATGCTGATATGATGCTTTACTTACTGAGGGGGAGTAAAACATGTTTGACATCCTCCAAGCTTTGTGTACTTGTTTTTTTGGTTCGGACTAATTTCTGCAATCGTTTTAATGTTCCCGTGGACTCTGCTTTATCATCTGGTTCTGTACTCTGGCAAAAAAACAAAGATGTTAAAAGTATTAAAACCCTACAAATAAAAACTAAGGGTAACATGGTGCTTATTTTCAGAATGACAGTCTCAGATTCAAATAATTAATCATCTACACAATGCTTTAAAAGTTAGGTACTTCCTTGCTTGGGACCAATACATACAAAAAGGAAAAAGGCAAGTTGCAAGTGGCATCAAACTTAGGTCAGTGATCATATTGCTGTTTACTTATTACTTTTCTTTAATACCCCAATATTACTTAATTCCAGGTTAGTTCCAGAAAACATTTTAATATATGCATCCACCACATTATCCAGAATCATTTTAGGTTTGTACAGAAATCCCAGATGTGGCAAGCTCCTGCATTTAAATGTGTATGGGAGTGTGTTTTGAAATACTGATGTCTTCCTTTATTCAAGGCATTATTTCCTTTCCTAGATTAAATTACAATAATGTAAATGACAATTCAGATCTTTTATTGTACATTCCAACAATGTGCTACTGAATAAACTCAAAGTTTGGGTACTACAGGCTCCTCGAGCAGGAACTTTGTGAACGTGCAGCCATCTCACATGCCTTCACTTATGTTAAACCAGCTGCTATCTTGCAAGTCAGAAACACTTCAGTTCTCTTCCCATCTGACCCTGAACTTGTCTGTGAGATTCAGAGAGAAGTTTCATACTCTGACAGAAAATAACCTCTCTTCCATAGTCATATGCTATGTTTTACATAGCATATCTGCTTTTGAAAAAGAAACAAGAAAATGTAATTATATTAGAAATTAGTAAATCCTTAATTCACCAATGGCTACTTTTTGGAACAATACTGTCTGGCTTCTATGGATGTTCATCTATTTACACTGATAATGAATTTGGCCTATTGTGGCAATGCATCTTCGGTGATATTACAAGTGATGAAGTACTAGCGCTGATGATATCAGACGGAAGAAATGCAAAGAGCTTTATTGCACTCTCCCCAACAATTAGGTCACACATCATAGATCCTTTCTGCTTCCTCATATGCATAATTGTCCCTGTTTCAGCTGGGATAGAGTTAATTGTCTTCCAAGTAGCTGTTACAGCACTATGTTGTTGAGTTAGGTGTGAGAAGAATGTTGATAAGCACTGATGTTTTCAGTTGTTGCTAAGTAATATTTAGTCTAAAGTCAAGGATTTTTCAGCTTCTCATGCCCAGTCAGCCAGGAGGCTGGAGGGGCACAAGAAGTTGGGAGGGGACACAGCCAGGACAGCTGACCCAAACTGGACAACGGGGTATTCCATACCATGGGACGTCACATTCAGGAAATAACTGGGGGGAGCGGGGGATCGCCGCTCAGGGACTAACTGGGTGTCTATCGGCAGGTGCTGAGCAACTGCATTGTGCATCACTTGTATATTCCAATCCTTTTCTTATTTCTGTTGTCATTTTATTAGTGTTATCATTATCATTATAATTACTTTCTTCTTTTCTGTTCTATTAAACCGTTCTTATCTCAACCCATGAGTTTTACTTCTTTTC
>JANZLQ010000031.1:22279609-22306212 GCA_026212715.1 Elanus axillaris
ACTGTTGTCATTTTATTAGTGTTGTTATCATTATAATTACTTTCTTCTTTTCTGTTCTATTAAACCGTTCTTATCTCCACCCATGAGTTTTACTTCTTTTCCCAATTTTCTCCCCATCCCACTGTGCAGGGACGGAAGTGAGTGAGTGGCTGCGTGGTGTTTAGTTGCTGGCTGGGGTTAAACCACAACAATAATCCTTTGAGAAAAAGTCATCATGGAGCTTGCCAGCACAGTCTAATGTATAGTGGGAAGGTTGCTTAGGGATGGGTCTCAAGAGATTCTGAACTCCTCAGCTTTCATTTGGGTTATAGGCTTTTTGCAAAGTTTTAGTGTGAAGCACATCTGAAGCCCTACCATCCACATATTACCAGTTACATCCAACCCCTGTAGCAATGATAAGGGACAGGGTGTATGTTAATTTCAGATTTAAAAAAAAGACCACCATTCACTTGACAGGTAACTGCTTATAAAGATGGCTGTGCTTCCAGTGCCAAAGGTTTGGATATTTTTCCATGAAGACATGAAGTTCTGTAAGCAGAAATAGAAGTCCAAGATTTCTGTGCCCAGGCAAGGGACATTTTTATGTGTATTTAGTTAGTTCTGTGTCAACAGACAATTGTATTGAAATTATAATAAGTTGAAGCAGAGAGTTAGTGAAAGTTAAGTGAGAGTAGGTGAGGTGTTCCCCTGTATATTCAGATGTTTGATTTCAAATCTTGGAAGGTTTGTACCAAATGATTTGCACCACTAGTTCATCTTGGTGCAGCTGTAAATTGGCATGGGGATTTAATAGCCTACAGAATCTTCTATATCCTCTTCATGTAAGACCAATGAACTAACAGAATCTTAGAAATTGTCTTGAACCAAGCATGACAGTGAAATAAATATATACTCACATGTGTAAAATGACACACAGAAAAATCTGAAACTGTTTTATTCTTTCAGGCACTGTTCTGATGAACTGTTCCTAGCTATGTAAAACCTTATTAGTCTATCTCTAGATACACCTTTAATGGCTTCCTTCGTGGCTGATACAAATTAGTATGAATCCACTCATGCTGATGGAGCTATGCTGGCTTCTTTGCTTAAGGCTAGGACCTTAGGAGTCCTCCTCTTGCTAAACACAGTGAGTAATGCAGAAGCTCCCGTGGTAGATAGCACTTGGGTTTAGGCTCGCTTCTTCTCAGCAGCATGTTACATTCCTTGAAGTCTGCAGACTGTCCTGGGAACTGGGATTCAACCACAGGAACATAGTGGGAAGCCAGAGAGTTGAATGTAATCACCTCTTCATGTGTTCAGTGTCTTTTGTACGTTGTGGCTTCATTAGTGATTTAGTTTTGATCAGTGAATTAGATTTGAAGTGAAGTTCACAGCTATCCCTGTAAGCAGCGTTTGGGTCTCAAAGTGCCACAAACTGAATTTATTGCAGATGAAACTAAGATGAAGGATGCTTTCCAGAAGTTCAGCTGATGAACTCCAGCTACTATTGAATGTCCAACAGAGAGGATCTGAACACAGGTAGATCTCCCATAATGCATGTAGTGTGGACACCAGTTCATCAGCACCAACTGTTCCACTGTGCTGGTACTCTGTGTACTAGCACTTTTGAGTTTAAAACTCTTTAGGTTTTCTTGAGGATCTTCACTGTAGGATAAGGTCTCAGCATTCACCTTAAAGCTCTAGTCAACTTAGGGACCTTTTACAGCTTGATTCTGAGTATTCATCATCCACTGTGAGCTGAATCCAAACACCCCTAGATTAGTCATGTTCTGATTTGTATTTCAAGTCCCCTCTCCCCTCTTCCAAATTCTAGATAGTAAGACTGCAGTTTTAGCTTAGCTAAAGACAGAAATTGAGGTGTGATTTTTCAGCCTCTCATTGTGAGATGGCTTTGCAAAATAAAACACAGTGGGTTTAAAATGCTAATATTGCTCTGATATAAGATTCTTGTAGTAATAATCATTTGTTCACTTATAAGTAATGACACAAAAGCAACATGATGACTTTGAGTTATGATCTGGGATTTTCATTATGGAGACATCAAGATAAACAGAAGATAATCTATTCAGATAATTTTATTAATGGCAAACTCTAATCCTTTTTACCTTAAAGCACTCATTTTGTAGAGTCTATTGTTAGTGAAATGTCCTAAGTGCTTAAATAATAAATACAGTAACCCCCTTTTATGGAGAAAAAAGCTCATACAGTATCAGTTAGTGATGGGACAGCTTTTTAATTTACAGTATTTTGGTTTGGTTTACCTAAGCATTCAAAGTCAGAAGTTTAGCTGCCTGTCCAAACAGAGGTAAAACTTCCTTTGATATAGAAACTAGACAATCGGGTGAACTGACCATCCCGGTCTCACAGTTTTGGTGAAAAGTCCCAGCAACCCTCAGCCACAGCTTAGTGAAAGAATACATAAAAGTGAAAAAAAACCATTAAATGTTATGCTCTGGTTTCAGCTACTGGCTGGACAAGTGACACACTAATTTGGAGTATGCTAGTTTCCAGTACCTTCCTTCTCTGTGGAAGGGAAAGGACGTTCCAAAGGGAACTATGGAGGAATATTGAAGATCAGTGCACAGAGCAGTAAGTCTCCACTCATAAAAAGCTCTTCATTTAAAATACATTTAAAGACTTTTAAATTGTGTGTCCTGTCGTCCCCCCCCCCCGCCATGTTCTACGGTCAGAGCATTTGCTCACTTGAATATTATAGCTGTGCTTGTGTTTTGCCCAATCTATACAAAGTTCTCTGTAAGGAAAGAATTCCCTCATGAACAAGAACGTTCTTTATTTCCCTGCTTATTGGGTTTTAGTTATGAAAAATCATGTCACACCACAAATAAAAATTAATTGTGTAAAATCACAGGCTGCCCTTTAGCTGCAAATAATTTGCATGAAGTGTGTATGAATACTTATGGACAAAAAATACACATTTTAAAAATGCACTTATAAAAATGTATTTTGGTGTCTGATAAACTGTTTCCAGTTTAACCTAAGATATTCTAAATACCTTAGAAATCTTTGCTCACTGAGATGTTATGAGGATTAACATGGTGAGAGAAATAAAGCAATTTGGAGGCTAAGTGTAAACCACTGTTGGTCAGATTCCAGCAATCTCAGTCCTGTTGAGCACTCTCTTTCCTGGCTATAACTGCATTAATTTCAATAAAAGTACTTGCACAGCATGTCACTTCTCAGCATAAAGAATTTAGTCATGGCAGAGTCTAATCTCTGTGATTTTTCCTCAATGGGTTTGCCTTTCCCAAAGAACTGAAATGATTTATTCATGATTACCTATGCACTTAAATTCAGAGTACAGTGTAATAGTGAGAAGACGGAAATTACTGTATGTTTACCGTGTCAATGGTGCTATCATTATCGTACCACAGAACTTTTTGGAAAGTTTCAGTGATACCCTTACTACACACAGTGAATATTAAAATAGTACATGATGACAGAGAACTTTCTGCTCTATTTATACAAAGAGTTAGCTCTGTAAAATGCAATGAATTTGGATAAATTTTATGTTACAAAATGTCAGTAAAGCCACAGTCAAGCAATGTATGGACAAGCACTGTACAAACTTCTTTTGTGTGCTCCTGCCCATACATATCTGACCTTTAGAAATTCCCATTATTTTAGTCTAGTACTCCAACTAGTCAAAAATGACTGCAGAGTCAAACTAAGCAGGCTACAATTACAGGCAGATTTTCTCCTGGTAATCACAGAGCAATCATAAGATGTTCTATAAAAGATAAAGAAATATAATGATTAATAGCAGAGCAATAATAAGATATTTTTTAAAAGGTAAAGAGATATCATGATTAATAACATGGATATGGATAAAGATCTTTCAGCTTTTGTGGAAGCAACATACAGCAAAGGAAAGCCTTCTAAAACAGCATGTTCTTCCAGGCTGCTAGCTGCTGATGAAAAAAGAAAAAGAACAATTTTCATGGCAACTCACCATTTCACTGTTACCAGCCACACTTGTATTGTGAACGCGTGGCGGAATCCACTGCTCATAGTTTATCACCTAGATGGTAAGAAAAGTAAATTTAAGAAATCCAACATAAATAAGATGAATAAACATTATTAGTATTGTGTCATTGAATACAGATCAAGAGCTCAGCAGTCTTTCAACCTAGTACTGTGTGCATATAAAAGCAATGGCTGACATATACCAGCTGATACTAGTTGAAATCAGTTTGTTATTGAGCTGCCTTAATTTTCTTAGTTGTCTGGGACTCAGTAACATCTTGGAGACATCACAGTGTATGTGGTACAGCACCAGAGCCATGCATTATATCATGGGATGCTTGGGTCTTGTCCTAGATCTTGGCTCTCCTTTCTCAATGAGCAGGAAAGCCACAGAAGACTTTCCTCAGCAGCGACCCCTCAGCTGAAGAGCAAGTGTCACTGATACATTTCTAAAAAGGGTCTTGTTCAGTTTGCCTCATTTTGCCTGGGATGTTGAGCCCCAAGAGTGTGAGTCTGAATTAGATTAACAATGCAGAGAAAATGGGAGGATCTGCAGAACGAAGCAAAGACAAGACTATATACACTTTCATCATCTGCCCATAATCCATTTCTTGGTCATAATGTCCTCATGATAGGAATGCCATGAGACTACACTTTCCCTGGGGCACTGATGCAGTCTCTAGTGGGCAAGCCTGACAGTGCTTATAGCTTATCAGTGAAAGTAATGAACACTAGACTTTTTTCTTCATGAATATGAATGACACTTTGAAGGCTGAATGCAACCTAAGAATTTACGTGAGAAATGAGCCATGAAACATTTTTGAAAATGTATTAGACCAAAGACTGTGTTACTTCTTATTTTATGTCCTTCCCAATATGCTACAAAGGGTTTGAGCCATCAAGGGAGCCCTGCTAGACAGGAACAAACAAGAACAAAGGTATGAAAAATAAATGCAGAAAGTAAAGCTAATTTTTATGGTAAGGTACAAGTATTACAGTGTTGCTCATGCTGTGTCCCTCAACATGTACTTCTGTTCCAAGCCTCTGTTTTCCAGTACTTACAGAATGAATGGAATGAATTGAGCATCTATTTAGGAAATGGAGAGGGATTAGTTTTTGTGAAGCACTCAGGGAAGCTATTTGCTTTCTTTTTTCTTTTCTTTTCTTTTCTTTTCTTTTTTTTTTTTTTTTTTGAGTGAGAGCAAGAAAAACCTACTATGTTCATCTGTTCTATTTACTCTTGCTTGTAAATGTGGCTCTTCCATGTCTCATAGAATCACAGACTCACACAGACCAGCTGAGGCAGGAAGGCACCTCTGGGGGACTGCCTAGTCTAACTCCCTGCTCAGAGCAGGTCATCAGAGCAAGTTGTATAGGTCAGTGTCCCGACAGCTTTTAAGTATTTCCAAAGATGGACTTTACAAAGCCTCTCTGGGAAGAGGTGGTAGGCCAGCTTGCCACTGCTGAGCAGAGGGGAAGGATCACTTCCCTCAACCTGCTAGGAATGCTCTGCCTAATGCAGCCTAAGAGGCTGTTGGCCGCCTTTGCTCCAAGGGCACATTGCTTGCTCATGGTCAACTTGGTGTCCACCAGGACTCTCAGGACCTTTTCCACAAAGCTGCTTTCCAGCCAGTTGGTCCCCAGCCTGTACTGGCGGAAGGGTTTATTCCTCCCCAGGTTCAGGACTTTGCACTTCCTTTTATTGAACTTCATGAGGTTCCTGTTGAGCCATTTCTTCAGTCTGTTGAAGGCCTTCTGATGGGCAAGCACAACTCTCTGGTGCATCAGCCACTCCTCCCAGTTTTGCACTGACTGCAAATTTGCTGAAGGTGCACTCTGTCCCATCATCCAGGAAGATGATAAACAGTACTGGACCCAGGATCAACCCCTGGGGTAGACCACTAGGGACTGGTCTCCAGTGGGACTTTGAGTGATTAATCACATTACTTTGAGCCCAGCAGTTCATTGTGTTTTCAGTCCAACTCACTGTCCATTTTTCTAGTCCCTATTTCATTAGTTTGTCCATGAGGATGTTATGGGGACAGTGTTGAAAGGCTTAGTAATGTCAAGATAAACAACATTCATTGCTTTCCCCTCTTCCACCAAGCTAGTAATTTCATTGTAGAAGGCCCTCAGGTGGGTCAGGCATGATTTCCATTTCATAAATTCATGCTGACTACCCCCAGTCACCTTCTCCTTCATATGTTTGGCAGTAGTTTCCAGGAGGATTTGCTCCATCACATTCCTAGGGATTGAGGTAAAACTGACTGGCCTGTAGTTCCCTGGATTTTCTTTCTGGCCCTCTTGAGGATAGGAGTGACATCCATGGCAGTTTACATTCCAGTTGTGCAAGCTATCCCACTACATTTCTGTGACCCTAATGAGTTCACAGCCTTGCAACTGCATGCAGACCTCTAATTCATCCTGTTTGTTCCTCATGCTGTGTGCATCAGCATACAGGAACTTCATAAGGACACTCATTTGTGCTGATTTTGCAAAAAAGTTTGAGAGTTTCCCCCATAATGCTGTTCTCTCAGCATTTCCTTATTTGTGTTCATAATGCAGTACAGCAAATGAAAACAGACATAATCAGACTATTCTGGAAGCTTAAAAGGCCATTACATCAATGTTATCTTGATGATAATGAAGGCTAGAGGTAATAATCACTAAGACTCAAAATAATGTAATAAAAAAATTAAATTTTTAAAAAGCAAGTTCAATAGGTCTTAAATTGGTACCAAAGCTTGGAGGTATCCAAGTCTCTACAGCTTGTTAGTTGCATGCCCCAAAAAGCATCTTCAAAAAATTAGAGAAGTCAAAAATAAAACTTTGCTTTTAAAATGGGATGAAGTGTTCATGGGGAGATGATTTAAAGGATTTTAAGGAAACTTATACTTAAAGGAAACATTGTCTTTCTTTCCTGTTATTTTCTTCGTCCCTTTTTCCCTCCCTGTTCTGTCATGTCTGTGGAATGGCCTCCAGGATGTTAAGCAGGAATCAGCCCAGAGGCTGCCATGGCAGGATAGGGGCAGAGCCAGAGATCCCTCACACTGAGAGAAGAACTGCTGTGGGAAATCAAAGCATAATCTGTCTTTGTAATACTTAGAAGGCGAGAGGAAGAGAATAAAGAGAATGAGATATGCAGAAGACCTCTTTTTTCCTTCCTCCTCACATACTTTTTGGCAGCAGGAAGAGGGTGTAATCATGGGAACAAGCTAACAATACAGAGACAGATAAAACCCTGAGGAAAAGCAAGAGAAAAGTGGAACATACTGGTTTTGAAGGCACCGGTTTCCAATACAGTTGTCTGTCCCCTGATATACAGATCATTTGACTTTTCTTTTCAAGCCAGACCGCGTCTCTGCCCTATGCTGGAGCTGAGCGCTGCCTAAAGTCTGGGTCTGCACAGCTCTATGACTTATCTTAGAAGCCTTCAGAGTGATGCCTGTATAGTTTTTTTCTTGCTTTTAACCTAAATGTCCAAAAGAATTCCTGACACTGTATAGAAACAGTAAAGGAAACTCAGCTTGGAGCCTTTTATTAAGCTTAATGCTCACCTTCTGTAAAGAAAAATTTACCAGATTTTTAGCTTTTAAATAATTTATTGTATTAATTCCTCATTTAGACACACACAGGCATATAGGTGTGTGTTATAAACCTTTAGTCAGATTCCCAAACAGGGTAAATTGTTACATCATGTGAAATCAGCAGAGTCAAGCTGATTTGCAACAGACATGAGCTGGCCCTTTAAATAACATGGTATCAGGGCAAACATAGGACTAGAAGTGAGATAAGAACCAAATGCCAGTCCTTCTAATTCCATAGCTACTAGTCTTTCTCCTCACCTCTCTGCTGCTCACCACTGATGGGTTGTTACCTACTTATGATGATGATGATGATGATGATGATGATGATGATGATGATGATGATGATGATGCAAACCCAAGGGTCAGAAGTCCTTCATTGCTCATGCTAGTGGGCTAACTAATGTAGTATTATGAAGAGAAGATATGGTATATGTTTATAGAATTTCAGAAAGCATTAGGATACATATGACAATATGGATCATGCAAGACTGATCTAAACTTTTAGTATAGATCTTGCTAGACACAATTCCAGAACATTAATATAACTGAAATGTATTCACTCAGGGAAATAAAAATTTTTCGAAGTATTAAAATCCATATGCATAATGAAAATGGTGCACAACTTAGTCACCAGAGTCTTAAACTCAGCTTCTGAAACACACAGGCATACTAAGTATGAAGTTTAGGCTAGGCAAATACTGAATGGAAGCAAGAAAAATGCATTTTATTGAATGAAATTTTAGATTCTGAAAAAAAAGAGTAGTTCTTTCACCTGGCATGTTGTTTCTTCTGTCTTCTTTCCTTGCAGCATATGTACCCCATCACCAATAATACTATCTTCTGTGAATTATGACAAAAAAGAAAAAAGAAAACATGCTTTAAAATATCCTGGGTTAAGTTTTTCTGAGGAATATAATTTGAATTGCACTTGATATTTTGCATTGACATTTTGACTTTCTGAGGTTACTCTTGTACCATTTAAGCATGCATTTTATCTCAAACTGCTTTGAAGTAAGACTACAGAACAAATTGGCAAACTGACTCACATGAAGAAAACTCATTCATGCTTACTTCTTCGTCTGTACTTAGTCTCAGTTTGCTAACCCAGAACCCCACCAAGCGTTTCCTCTTGCCCTGCTAATTTGCAGCAGCAAAGTGTAGAATATTAATATAAAAAATGAAGGGTGAAAATGATCTTTGCAACGGAGATCTGTGTAGCTTAGCTTAGATTAGAAATTGCTTTCAAAGGATGAACATCCTCCTGATTCTTCCAAGAAATTAATGCTTTGCATGGGAAGAGTATTTGCCTTCATTACAACAATGAGCAACAATAGGTCAAACAACTCTGAAAAGTTTACTTTTAGTAAGTCTACTTTGAAAGATCTAGTTTTACTCCCAATCTTAATCCAAAGCATACACCACTGTACTACTTTAGAAAGGCCCTAGCGATTAGATTCCATCAACACAGATATCAGAGGCACTCAGTTATTTTGCAGGAAAAAAACAGAACAAAAAATACCTCTTAATCACAGCACAAAGTGCTATCCTATTTTTCCAAAGTTACTAGAAACAAGTAGGAACATGTTGGGTCTTTTTGTCTCATGAATCCTAACTTGGCATCCTTATTGCTGCTGAGGAATACCTTACAACATCAGCAATACTCCTTTTTGCAAAATGACAGCTAACTTAACATATAGATTCACAAAGGTGAGAGTGATTGCATTGTTTTCTCTACAACAGAAAAAGAAAGATTAGTTCAGTGAATAATTCCAAGTGACTGAGATTCTTCAGTTATCACATGAAAAAAAGTGTTTGAACATGATCGTGAAAATTTATATTCAAAGAGGTAAGTAAGATCCCAGTCCTCAAAATGCATATGTTTATGCTGGAATTAAATGAGACTACACCGTGTATAAAGCTAGACAAAAAAAAAACCCTAAACTCATGTGAGTGAAACAATTGAAGGGCCACTGTACAGGCAAGTTAGCACATATATTTTCATATGTTATTTTTAAAGGACATTCTCAATCAAGAGAGACTTTTAGAATTGTTATTTTTTTTCCTAAAAGAAAATCCTGTCCAACCAAATATTGTAACACTACAAGAAATAAACTTCCTCATAGGTTTGCAACTTGGACATTGTAAGACTGGGTTAAAATTCACAAATTCCAGTCTGGGCATTGGACAAAAAGAGCAAGAGTCTTTCCACATCCTAGTTACACCTTGAAGCCATAGGTCAGCTGCATAGAAAACCCCATCAAACAATTTCCTTTATTTGCATGTGCATCAACAGGAAGAGAAAAAATGAGTCACAGAAAATTTTATTGCATGAGTTTGCCTTTAGAGGCTTCTGTAAGAGCTTCTATGATAATAGGACAGTGTCTTTCTCCTACAGGCTTGATGGTTACAAAAACTCAAAAGCTTTTCCAAAAAGTATGTTATGTTCCAAAATCTAACCTGACTGACCAGATTTTAAGTTGTCTCAAGCACCTACAAATCTCCTTGAACCTACTAAGGGCCAGGTGTCTGACAATCCAGTTGTTTATTTAAATATAGAGCTAGCTGGACTTCTAGAAGCAGCATAACTCATGCCAAGCAGTGCTTATGCAACACCAGATTAACATAACTGGGTTATTTCTGGTCCTCAGGCTAATTTGTTTTTATCTCCTGCAGGCATCTCTGCACACTGTAGCCTTGTGCTCTGTAAGCTTACTCTAAAAGTTAAGTCTTGCAGTGTTCGGTCCTGTGCCCACAAGTCCTTTTACAGTCTAGTCCAAAATAGTATTATGTTGTAGCTGTTTGCAGTTGAATCACAAAGAACCATGGGGCAACATATAATGACCTTAGCCTGAAAGACTGCATACAGTGACACTGCTTTTAACGTAATTTCATTCAAAACCAAATGAACAATGCCAAGCAAACTTTAGTGGTCCCTCTCAACCATGATCTCTTTTGCTAGCCATAATAACATGCATCTACAGTACTCTTAAATCTTGCTTAAATCAGCTCTCCAAACCAGTGAAATACGGAATAGGGTGTTTGGGTAAAACACCCAAACAAACAAACAACAAAACACCAACATGCAAAAGATATATGTAAGCTGCAGTGTTCTTTTCTTCCTAGTCTGGCAAAAGGCACCAGTCACTTTACTGTGCAGTGGAGTAGTCGAGAATTATGTCCACTGACTCTGAGAGGTGTCAGCTCTTTTCTGTTTGTCTCTGTAATACTCTTTCATGGAAGACCAATGACTGTGAACTTGCATAGTCAACTTTTTCAACAATGATACTTTTAGGCTGGCAAACGTGGTACTGGTGATTTGGGTTTGTGCCTGTGAGCAAAGACAGGTATTCCCACTATTGTGTCTGTGGAATATATATGTCTTTACTGTCTTATCAGTCTGGAAAACTGAATTTTGTAGAGGTAATACACACAGAGGCATTAAGAACCTAATCCAAAGGCTACCAGCATCAGTGGATGTCTTTTCATTGATTTCAGTGAGATTTGGGTCAGGTCTCTGAATACAGCTCTGACATAAGCAGAGAAGCCTGTGCTGGCCACCACGCATGGCTTATTACACCTAACAGAAAATCATATTATGCAATAGGCCCGCAGACCTTGAAGGATTATCTCTGTTAAGAGAAAGGTTTGATCAATAGTGACAAATTATCTAGATCAATAGTGATACACTGTAAATCTCCTTGCAATGGTTTTCACCAGTGTGTGAAGGGGACTTCCCTTGAAATAATATTACTGCAGTAGGGGAAAGGGAGATTTCTATTTAGCTGCCAGCTTTGCTTCCTGTTCCCTCTGGGCCCCTGCCCTTCAATTACAACACTTGTCAGCTTTTAAAATGTGCACTGTTCTTTTGCATGCTTTGGATTTTTAAAAGGGTAAAAAAAAGTCTTGAGTAGAAAAGACTCTAGAGGAAGGTCAAAAAGTACCTCTGTCTCATTCAGCCTTTTCCACCTCCAAACAGACAACCTCTGGAGTAGTTTGAGGGATCATTCCAAAATGGCTTTGGTTAAAAGTAAGACTTGTCTGGAGAGAGATGCATAATATTCCTTTCAGCTATCACTACAACCTTTTCCCTTGCAAGCCAATGAGACTCACTGAAGGTCCCTTTTCCCCTCATCAGTTCATCACAAAAGCAGAGTTCCTTTACATTTTCTTGTCATCTTTTCTTTCTGGTTCTGGTTCCAAGAAACCAAATTTTCCCATGCACAGGCAAATACAATAGGTATTTCGGATCTATTTTCCAAGCATTTAAGAGTTTATCTTCAAGTGAAGTGAATGAAATTCAGAGGGAAAGCTGATGCCCTGTCCTCTGCTTTCTTCAGCATATCCAGGCAACAGTGGAGTCTCCTGATGGTGGATGATAGTTACACCATTTGTACAGGAGATATTAAAAGTTATGGCAATGGCTATCTTCCCACTTTGTTGGCTTAAGTAGAGAACAAAACACGCATCCACTTTAATCTCATATATCTTGGTTTTTGTTTCTGCTGAACCGTGTATGGTTTGATCTGATTAAGCAACTATAATGGATCTACCTTGACTTTAAAAAGTACAAGTAAAAAGTCTATTCCTGGAAGCAACATTAAGCAGATTATCAAAGCATTTTGATTTTTTTAAAGTCCAGTTTGTGTTTAAATAGACAAGGTGACTGCTCACTTGTTATTTCTCAGTTATTTTAATGAATTTATACTAGTCAACTCTTAAACAGTGTCAGTAGCAACTTCCTTTATATCAGCTGTAAGGTTGTTTCAATAAAGTTGGTCAAAACAGGTTTAGAAAGAGAAATGGATAAAACAGTTGCCTACAAAGTTTTGCCAACTCCCTTTTGCACCTGTCACGAGTTTTTTTCTGGGAAAAGTTATACTGTTTCCCTGTTGGATACCTGGAATAGCATAAGGTATATGGGAACAGGGTTTCCTACTATAGGCTCATATTACAGTTGCCATCTCTATGCAACATGACTATGACAATTTACCATAGTGGAAGTCTTCTTTGCCTTGTGGACTAGAGTGAATTGGTCACAGAGTGTGTTCTTACCTTCCCAGTTTTAAGGTAAGCTTTATTTTAACTAATTCCATCCCCTTCCCCCACCTTGAGGACAAGATAAATCTCAAAAGGGCTTGACAAATTATTTAGCCAGATTATTGGTGAAAAATGAGAAATTTTCCTAGGTGCCCTTTTAAATACTTTGTGGAAAATGCAAAATCAGCTGAAATATGTTTAGCAATTACCTTCAAGCTGACAGTGCCTTCTGATGTACAAATCATTCTCCGGCTTCCTGGAACCCTGCCAAAGTGTGCCATTCACATTTGTCCTGTCTAAAGTAAAAGCATAGAGAACAGTCACCTGAATTCATAGCAAACCTGTGAAATAACAGGAAAGTCTATAAAAATAGCATCAGAATGCAAATCAAACAAGCTTGCAGAACACTGTAGTATCTGCTCAAACATGGAAATGAATTGATGATTTTGCAACATAGGAAATTTGATGGATGGATGGATGGTTGGTATTGTGAGCAGACTTCAAGTTTTATCATCTTTTGCTGCTGTCTAATACCTCATTTAACACTGTTAAAACATGATCAGAATGATTGTTATCTTAACCCTGGTTTTAAGACCTAGGAGCCCACAGAACATCCATGCCTTTATTTTGCTTCCAGGAATTATATAAATATTCTTTAATTTTACATTTAACAAGCTAGTGTGTTAGCAAGAAATAGCATCAAAGATGCCAACATCTATGCCACACATGCTCCAAGGCCAATACTGTCTCAGCTTGAACGGGAGAAACCAGGTTGGCTTTGAGAACAAGGTGGCCATTCTCCTGTTCCCTCAGTGAACTTCAAAGTAGTCATGCTTCACAGAATATTGATAACTATTAAGTTTTTATAATTTCTGGTATTGTGTTTTGTTTTGTTGGTTGTTTTTTTTAATGTTGGGTTTAACTCTGACTATGTCAGAAAATTTTCTTTATGAAAGCACTTGTCAATTCTTTCAAGTGCTGGGTATTCATTACAGCCTGGATGCTGTAGACCAAATGATACTGTTTTGCATGAATGTCTTCTCAGTGCAGGGCTACAGAATGAAGTCTTAATGTAGGAAACTTTCATCTATCTAAGACACATTGTTATGAAATATAGCTGCATTGTTACAGGCAGATATAATAACCTTTTTACTCAGTAAGGACTAGATACAACAACTAAACCCAAACTCCAAAGAATAAACAGTAGAATGTTAACAGGAAACTCTTACTGAAAAAAATAGGAATTTTTACTTTTTAAGAAACTGGTAATTATTTCCTACAGAGGATTTGCAAAATAGAACCCATTGAATCACAAGTGTGGATAATAATATGCAGTGTCAGGACACGTTGAAAAAAACAAATCCTGAATTTCTTCTTTGGTGAACTTGTTTGTGAAAGCTGAAGCAAAGTAGTTTAACATGGGAAAGGGCAGGGACCCGAATTTGATTAGATCAGAGATACTTCAGGTTTTTATTGAAATGATTAAAAGAAATACCGGGCATGCTGAGTATTTCTTATGTTGTCCCATAATAGGTTCTTTAAATCTTTTTAGTATCTATGTTTAACTAGCTTGTTTTCAATATGTACCTACAAATGTGTCTATGGAAAACAGGGGGAAGGAAGGGAGATATATTGATAGCTTAACTGTATTTTTTCCTTTCTTTTGTGTTTGTTCCAACAGCTGTAAAGCAAATCAGACCCTTAATTAAAGTTGGCTCTGTGAGATTAGCAAGTATACAGTAAATGATTTAAGCAGTTACTAACCAAATGCTTCATTTTCAGACATGGACTTCTGGATGGATCTAAAAGAATTAAAAGAATTTACCATTAGCTGAAAGTCAGATTGAAAAATCAAAGCACATTTAATCAAATATGGATATTTTCAAACTAATTCTTCAAAGCAGGGCACAGGGATTTAGCTGTGCAATTCCCACTGGCTTTAATTGGAGTTACTTGGCTTTTCTCATTCACCCAATCATCTACTCCCACAGGCCACACAAAGCTCTGAAAGCTTCTGAGTTTTCATTCCATAAAAATATGTTATTCCAGTTTCTTTTTGGAATGAAGAATTCATGACTGAATCAGGGAGTTCATCAGGAAGAAAATAAGAGACACTTTTCTTTAGACACGATCTGAAGTGTCCTACAACTGTTAGAAATTAGTGTCTGATGTTTGGAGACATAATAATGGATTGAACCAAAGAGTTACATATGAACATGCCATCCCTACGAACTGGAGTGACATTTTATTGCCCAAATAAACCTTGAGCTTTTTGCACATTTACATCAAGGAATAGTCCTAACTCATGCTTCTATCTGTGGTCAGTGGTTTATAAATGATGACTTAAAGAATATACTAACTTAACAGAAGAAAAAGAAATCTTTGAATTAATAAAGATTTAGCTTGTGAATTAATTTATTTCACTTTATCCATAAAAAACCCTATGGAGATTAATTTATGAGAGGATGAAGCCAGAAGATTATACTAGATGAGACCAGAGACTCTCTAATCTGTGACAATGATCAGCAGAAGGGAAAGAGCACAAAAATTGAGATCCATCTCCCAACTTCAGGCAAGTAGGTGCTGAAGGGTTTCCTGAGGAAGAGTTTGCAACTGAACTTTTTTTTTTTTTTTAAGGAACGGGTCTGTAAGCACTAGTTCTATTTGAAACCACTTGGACTTCTTTTGTTTCCAGAGTTCCACAATTTAATTCTTGCTGTCTAAACAAGGCATGCTTCTGTTTATTTTATTTCTGCTACTCTATTTCTTTCAGTGCTTCCTTGTTGCTCCTTTGTAAGAAAAAGAGAATGATAATTCCTCATTCACTTTCTCCATATCTACAGAAAAGGCCAATGTGAAAATTTCTAAATTATCAGTGAGGGTATCATGCCAGGATAGTGATGGCTGGACACTCACCATGAAACAATTTTCATTACAAATCTTTTCTTGTTGAGTGAAATTATTTTCATCCAGCTTACTGATTTTTTTTTTTTTATATTGATTAGTCAAATGATCTATTGCACTGTAGCTATAGACTTCTATTTCTATTCATGGAGCAGACTTAGCTCTGATCTAAGCAGGAGACTCTTAGGCAGCTAGGTGATTGCCTCATATTTGGTAGAGCTTGGTGGGGTAAACCTTGCGTAAGGCCTACACAGTAGTCTGGCTTCCTTAGAAGTGTTAATGAATGATGAGAAAACAGTGAATAATAGTGTGATGTCTATACTTCAATTAATGCAGTTTTGGGAGCATTTTCATAGGGCCCTAGCTGGTCACAGATAACTGAGATCTCACAGATAACAGATCTCACAGTTCTGAGTACATACATCTCTGGTTTTGCAGTTGATAAGTTACTACTGTTTTTATCAGATGACCAGAAATAGATTTAAAATGTTACTTAAGACAAAGGAGCTCTTGATTTTCTTTGAAATCTTTATCTATTTTGAAATTTCTCAGCAGTAGACATAGGTAATATTGATGTTCTGAATTTAGTGGAATCCCACCTAAAAATAAAATTTAAAAAAATTCTAATGTCCAGGGATTTTCATGTCTGTCACAGCCAAACAGGTAAGATCTGTCTCTATCATTCCACTAGGCAGGATTTCAGATTTCATCTAAAGGGGACCACTTCAGTAATGCAATGAATCCAAAAAAGAATTCCTGTGCTTACTAATACTAATAATCATTAGCCCAAACCATAG
The DNA here is from genome assembly GCA_026212715.1 of Elanus axillaris. Taxonomy (NCBI): domain Eukaryota; kingdom Metazoa; phylum Chordata; class Aves; order Accipitriformes; family Accipitridae; genus Elanus; species Elanus axillaris. The sequence continues at coordinate 22,295,919 of JANZLQ010000031.1, forward strand.
CATTGTGTCTTAACAAATGGATGCAAAGCATGCTGCTGTCACAAATATACTTGATAAAATACAGTCTGACCTGCTTTATCTGAATCATTTTTCAAACTAATTTTTTACTTGGATTAAAAACACAAACAAAAAAACCTCTTCAGGAGATTATCAGGTCAAAGGTGCAAACATGCTATAAAACAGGATGTAAAAATATAAAATAGGTTAGCACTTCAATCTTTCAGAAAAGCAGACATATGGTTAAACCAAGCTCAGATTAACTGCATTTGATTTTAGCTGTCCTGGTTCTGATGTTTTGGAAGAAAGCTTTATGTATATGAAAAAAATCATGGCAAAAGAGCTTTAGTAATGCATTACAAGCTTGTTACTTGCTTTCAAACTGCAACATTAATACATGTACTCTATGAGAATTAAAGCAACATTGGCAAACATTAATAAAACAAGGATGAAAGATACAGACAAATGTAGTGACACTGTGTAGACCTTGAACTGGTCTCAACTTACTTTCTTTTTTTGGTCACTGTGTTCTCAAAGTCAGGAAATTCCTTTAAAAAGATAGAGAAAAAAAGTCTATGAAAATCAAAAATGTTTAATCAAACTATAATATTTTCCTCACTGGAAAGCCACTGAATGATGTACTTTTGATGTTTGTTTTTAATATTCACTAACATTTCCAGTCTTTCTTTTTCCAACAGCTGAAGCTATGGAGGACACAGTGCAGCAGAGAATATTTGTAGCTATGTGTCCTGATTTTAGGAGGCTTCAATATCCATGGATCCCAAGAAGCTGACAACTGTAATACCCTTGAAAAAACAAAGAACAATACTCTTAACCCAAGAATTAATTTCATATTTCTTCCATAGTATGATTCTTTTAAATTTTATGAGGATAAAATACCCACATGTTACAATGGGATATGCCTTTTTGGGGGACACAGAAGGACTCAGACTTTGTGACCCGATTACATGCAGAGGAATGTGGAAGAGAGCAGAAAACTCTGCAAGTAAAACTGAAAGTTCCACAAGTCGACCTGGCAAAGCTCTGAGGGGTACCAAATCAGAATCAAGCACTGGCCTGAAGGCAAGATCACGCAGGCCCCAGGGCCCAGATGATATGTACCCTGACAAGATGTGGGAAGGAAGAGAAGTTATGTGGGTGTGGAAAGGGTGAACAAAATGGTGTCTCACTCTGCAAGTCAGGCCAAAACATCTCACTGTATCTTTGCTGCTGCAGTTACCCTGGGACGTGAAGTTAATTTTAACTTTAAGAAAACCTGAGGGTGTCATGCTAGGACAGAAGAGATCTCTGATCCCTATACTATTTTGATATCTCCTGAGACAGAATATCAAACCACTGTATCACTTTCATATCTATTTCTTCCAGCCTGGAAGACAGAAACTGGGATAAAAATGTCCATGATGAATGTCACTTCAATCTGCTCTGCAACAAGAAACAAACAAACAAAAAAGCCATTCATTATTTTACAAATATGAAAACTTCAGTGTATGGACCTATTTCTCATATTCTTATGTTTAATTTATTTCCTTTGTGTAATACTATCTACATCTGCATGGAGATACTGCTCTTACCACAGTAATGTAAAAATGTCATCCAGGTTGCATGATGAAAAGCCAAAACATGTACTACATAAAACGATGTAAGTGCATAACTGAGCATTTTATATTTTTCCCCTCTTCTTGGTAAAACCCATCATAGATTTTTTAAGCTCCTTCAGGAGAGTGCCTGAAGAAAAGGCTGTTTTACTGCACTGATGTTATTTTAGCTGAGTGTAGGAGGTCCTGATAGCACCTGGACATTTGTGAATGCTAATAATTGTATGCAGTCCACAGAAATTTTTTTTTGCATGTGTATATTTGTTCATAGATACTGATGCAAATCAAAAGAGTATACAGAATTTATCATCTACTTTGAAATAAGATAAATTTCTTGCTAAAAAAAATTCAGCATTTTAGTCTTGGGACAAATCTTTTCAATAGCTCTAAAGAAATGACTAGATGAGCTGCACAGGCACACAGAGAAGTTGAAAAATGTTAAAAACGTGATTTTAAGGCTCTTTTAAAATGGTAGTGGCAACATCTCATTAAAAAATATAAAATATTTGATTTCAAAGAGGCTTGCTAAAGGAAGCATTATGTGTGGAGGTCAGAGACCAAAGGATACTGTGTTAGAATCTGTATATGATCCAGGGAACAAATTGGAGACAGGGCCCTCTCTAAACCTCAGTGTGGCCATTTACCTGGGAAGACTATTAATTCATATCTTCACATGACAAACACCTGGTTTGGAAAAGGAAACATAGAATTGTAGGTTTAATCTTTTGCTCCATGATTTGAAACCAATGCTTCAGCACCGGTTTCTTAACATCCAGCAAAAATTGCATGTATGTCATTACATCATACATTGATGTGTTACTCCTGTGAGTCCACTGGATATCGTGGGATGCAGTGCCACAATGAAATATGACAGTGGCTTTTATTTGGCACATCTCTTCCTGCTTTGTCTGAATCAGCTGGTTAAACTGGGGTACAAGAATAAATTACTTTTGTTTGTATTTTTTTTAAGTATCTTTTCAGTATTTGGCTACACTTAAAATCATATGTAACTTTAATCTGAAACTAGAAATTAAGCAGTTTTAAAAACATGTTTTATCTTAGAATGTAAATTAAGGTTGATCTAGACTCTACTTCCCACATTCTCTAAAGTGCATAATTACCTTGTTTATGAGGACCATTTGTTCCTTCCCTATCCCAAATGTGAGTGATCTGTTTCCTAGAAACAAATTGCACATGTGGAAACTCAGCATTATGAAATTATTAATAAAGTCCTTTCTTCATTGCTTTTATCAAATAATTCTGAATTAAATAATTGAATGAGCCCCTTTGGTGTTTACAAGCTGGCTGAGAAAGCTAGAGCTCTTGTGTCTGTTAAGACTTGCAAACAGGGAAATGATAATTTCAGATAACTAGCTCTCTTCTTTCCCTCACTGGAATCAAATGCCAATTCTAACACTTGACATTAAAGCAGGTATCATGATTGTGATTTTCCTGGCAATAACTTAGAAAGACTGATGAATTATTTGGCACTTTTCTGATATACAGGGTAGTTGATCATATCGCAGTCAGCAGTTGAAAAAATATGTGGATCTCATGACATTTGGTGATTACAATCTGACAGGAAATATATGAAAATAGTTTTAATACTGAAGACTCTTTCCTTGAGAAGCTTAAGAGAGCTCATGAGGTAGAAGACTGCAACACCAAGCTATGAGAGGTAGAAATTCATTTTCTCAGTTAATAGCATAGTTACAGGCAAAGAGTACCCATATGATTCATTACATACTGTTGTCTACCAAACTCTTTCTGAAGAAGGTCCAATTCAGCTTTGCTATGCATAAGGTTCAAAAACAACTTCATAAATCCATTTTTTCTTTCTGTCTAAGCATATTACTGAAGCTGAGCAACAGGTGAAGTCACCAAAAAGTTAACAGGCCAATTCCCTGAGACGATTAAAAAGCAAGTGTATATAACAGGCACAAGAAATACCACAGGAACCCGGAGTGGGAACCTTGCAGGCAAAACATTTTGTGTACTAAACAGGTCTTCTAAGTTATGTGAAGGAGAAGAACAGTCTATGTGAAAGGGAGATTCTTCTTCATCCAGGATGTGTCATTTGGGCAGATATTTAGCCAGAAGCAAAAATAATCACAGTTCAAAAAGGTGTCCAAAGAGTATGTTCACTGAATTATGTCCTGCACAGCTTCAGTGACCACAGTACCCTATATTTCCCACATCTCCAGAAGAATGTCACAGCCCAGGTATGATTAGGACAAATCACAACAGACAAGATATAACTGCAAGAAAATAATTACCTTGCTGCAGTATAAGGAAAAATTTCTGCTAGCCCTAGCCTCCTTTTTTAAAGTTGAGGGGAGCAGACCTTGAACACCTGCCCTGGTGATTTCTGGCATTGTATAGAAAAAAGGAAGGGGGCAAAGGCTCTTAAGGAGGAAATGTGCCATACCAGGCTGCTCCACCCTCAAGAGATTTAATAGCTCTTTGGAACCTGCATGGCTATGGTTCAGCCAACCATTTAAACATACACTCAAGCCCACACCTACTTTGCAGTGCACTTAAGTATGTGCATTACTGAATAATGATAGATGGCTAAATCAGGGCCTGAGGGAGCCAATAATGTTCTGAATTTATCATGCTGTGGGGGCCGCCCTGCAGTCTGGAACCAAGTGACGGAATTAAAAATGGGAGAGAAGTACAAATGGGCTCAGTTAATAAGCTTAACGGCTTCATCCAAGGTGTAGGTCTAATAACTCACATGCTAGAAATAGCAGATAAGATTACACATAGTCCTTTGGCCTTAGCGACATTTTTCCATAGGTCTTACTGCTGACACGTCATCACTAATCTTGTTTTCCATTTCTAGAGAGCATTTTATAAATAATCATGTTGATTCTACAGCCAGCACAGTGACACAGCATCCAGCATTATTTTTAGTTAAGTGCAGAGCTGAATATTCTTGCAAAACAGAACAAAATAAAACTCATAGCCAGTTTTAGGAAGCTTCTTGTTAATATCTAGTGAGCCAACAGTTTGCTTACCCATTTAGCATTGCTTTTACTGATGATGAAATTTAAGTTTAGTGACAAATAAATGTGTCATCAGTAAAATATCCTCTTTAGGAAAACAGAAATGTATGATAAGAGTTAGGAGAAACCAAAGTACTGGATTCTTCTATTCACTGCTGTAGATATAGCTTCATGGACTATGCAGGGCCACCCCACAAAAACAGCACTGAGCAATGTGAAAAATGTTTTGCTACAATTTGTTCAGATTAGTGTACAGGATTTTCTAATCCTACACTAGTAGCAAATCTGCTTCTCTAAGCTGGCTCAATGAAAATAAAATTCCGTATTGGATAGGTTGATTGCTTTTATTTAGCCAAAAAAATTTATGAAGCCTAACTCTATACGAATATATTTAAGAGTCTGAAGTAATGTTGCCAAATCAGAAAACAGAATAAACCAAGAAAAAGCAAGAAACAAAAAGCCTGACATAAATGATCACTGTAGTTTTAATTCTTAGTCTTAGACATTGTGAAAACCATAGCAGAGCACAATGCTGTGAATGTGTCTTTACCATAACTTGACAAGATAAAGGATAATTTCTAGTATTTATCTATTGTAAAGTATATCAGGACATCATATGTCACAAGCTGGGTGCAAACCAAAAAAAGAATCTGCTTTTAATTTTCATTTTACTTTGCCTAAATACTGTTCCTAGCAGATAAATACCTATTGAACAAGGAAATATTAGTGTAGTTGTCATTAACTATTAAGTTGGTTTGTAGTCACAGCAAAGGGGAAAAAGACTGAGTGGATGTAGGAGCTGAATTATAATGTCCAGTTTTGTTAGTAGAATAGTAAGTTTCAATATGGTTTTTGTAACCCAGCCTTAGCCAAATAGCTAGAGCTTCACACAACTGAAATACTGCAAGCATGCTAGGATCAAGTTACAGCCATATTTCACAATCATGATCAAACACACTTAGCTGGACCAGTGTAGAAGTAGCTTATGCTTATAGTAACAAGGTCACAACCTGATAATGGGGAGAAACTTGTCACACAGGAAAGCACCTCCCACCTACTGCAGTAAAATTGTAATGTAGGCACATTTCAGAGCCTATGCTCATATCTCTGTGCTGATGCTATGAGTAATCATCTTCAGATGTCTGCACTGCTACGGTCTCAAAACCAAGGCCATTATATAAAGCACCAAGGTGATTATCTGGAAAAGAGGGAAGTGCACCGAGTAAGATGGTTGCAGCAGAAGGGTCTGAGAAGAGCTACTTATTTCCATTCCTTTAGAAATTCAAGAACTGCATGCCACAATTCCCCAGGCATCCCCGTATCACACCAGCTCCAGCACTTTCTCCGTGCAAGTCCTGTGTGCAAACCTGCTTTGTAATATTGCAATATCATAGGCCCAGCAGTCTCATAGGTACATGGTACCTAACCCATATTGCACATGGGTAAAGCTTGGTATATTCTGAAGGGAGGACAGTCTCTTCTTTGAATAATGAACATCCTGCTTTCTCTTTATGTCTTCACCAGGCTGTATCATATGTTGCTATAGATAGAGATAGTAATTATAAATGAAGGAGCAGAGAACAGAGATTATGAAATGAAAAAGATTATGAAATTTAATATACTATGTTAAAGTATTTGTCAAAGCCTCAATGATCTATTATACCAATAACATACCAATAATAAAGGATTAAGTAGGGTAACATTATTTAGAAAGAAAAAAAAAAAAACAGAAGAAAACCTCCTTCACATGTTTGCCTAATGAGTTCTTGTAAAATGTAAAGGTTATACCAGAGGCCATCAGTTACAAAATTCATACAACTCACACTTTACAAATGCATTTTTTTATTAATAAAAAAGAGAACCAAAGACACCAATAGTATATCCTGTAGAGACAAACTTTACTAATATCTGTACCCAGCATTCTCACATGCTATTACTTGCAAAGAGAAATTCCCTTGTACAGTGAAGCTGCACTAATCTCACTTTGCTGCTAGCTGTATAGAAACTCATGACCTGCTTTTCAAGTGTGCTTGTTAAGACTGGACAGAAATCAGGTCATTGGCTACAGAGAAGAGATTTGAACAGTGGCCTTAAAGAGCCTAAATAGTTCAAACTGGCAGTTAAGCCAGCTGAACACACATGTGCCTGCATACAGAGTAATAGTTTTTTGCAAAATAAATTGCATACTTTGCAGTTAAATTTTACTTACCAAAGATGAAGACCTATCAGGTGGTCCACAGTGTACATGCATGCTCACTGGAATGCTAGCTCGGCTGTCAATAGTAGTTGTATCCTTGGGTTCTTGATGTTCTGGGACAGGCTCATACAAGCTGTCCATTGAGCCCTCCTAAAATACATTTTAAAAGGTTTTCAGAGATGAACACTTGTAAACACATTAAAATAATAGTAATTAAAAAAGCAAGCAGTTTCTGTGATCTAAAAAATAGGGAGTGATTTTCCTCACCTCTCTTTTGAAATCCTTTATTTAATTCTTTCTCTAAAATAGCATGTAGGAATTGATTATACTAAGTACTCAAATGCTGGAGTTCACAGCATCATGGCTTAGATTCCACAGATTGACATGGGTAAAGCTGAGGGTACAGCAAAAATGAACATCACATGCTCAGAAGGCATAAAATCAGGTGTATATCTCCACCTGAACACTACATGAAAATTCCTGTGAAAACTATGAAAACTATAAACCCTGAAAATTTTTATATAAATTATAAAAATGTTTTATAGTTAGTACTTCTTCTCTATGGGAAAAAAGCTAATCTGATCCAGAAAGGTAACCTTATTCTTTAGAAATAAATGCAAACAATGCAGCCAACTCCTAGGATTTGAGAGTCATGATTTAGGCCCCCAAAATAATGAGAATGGCTAGACTTAAAAATAAATTCCATTTGCATTCTAATTTTTGAGCTCTATGTTATAATGCACATGTAAGGGTTCTTTTTCTCCAACCACCAAGAATATAAACATTGTAACAGAAACTAAGATTTTCACATTTATCCCACAATTCCAAGAGCCAGGATTACATATACACACCACCGTTCCATAATTCAAGAGCTAAATGAAAGCAGGTGGTAAAACTAAAGACACTCTAACTAATGATCCTAGATTTTAGATGTTGCCACTTTGATCTGCACTGAATATTTTTCCAATGAATTTGATTACTGCTTTTAACTGCATTAATTAAGGAATAAATCAAATTTATAGCAGTGTGACTTACAGCAGACCAACACCATTGAAATTAACATGGTATATTATTATTTAAAAGCATTTTTTCCTGTGGTACAGAAGATAAACACAGACATATATTTGAAGTTATATTGTTAATATGTAAAGCTTTACAGGCAATGTTATTGACTGGTGGAACAGCAGTTCAAAGACATAACTGATTTTTGCAACCACAATGTTTATCTATGGATCTCTATTTGCTAGAGTCTTGATATGCCAAGATAAATGTTGTGGGAGAAATATTACAAGTTGAACCTCTTGAAAATACTCCTCAAGTTATATACTGGAATTTATTCTAGGAATTAATGAGTTAATGCTTCTTGGGAAAGTGGTGCATGGCTTATGAAGCACAGCACACATGGCTTGTGCTCCTAACAGCCAGCTGAGCCTGGGTTTTGACAGCAACTGTGTTTTTTTCGTAAGAACATTACTTTTTCTTACTGTAACTATGTTGCCATGTAGCAATGATAGTTCAAGCTCCCAGTCTGAAGTTGTGTATTGAGGATTTCTAGACAAAAATGATGAGTTTAAAACCTTGTTACACACTTCCAGGATTCTGCAACGTAAAATGTAACCATATACTTCTCCCTCATAGGGAATACTACAAAATTTTGGTGAAGAGAGTATCTAATTAGAATGGAAGCATAAAAGAGAGCTCGTGTGAAAGAAATAGTGTTAGAGAGAGAATAGAAGAGGAGAAAGAGAGGATAAGGAAGGGTGAAAGGAGAGAGGAGAGAAGGGTAAGAAAATATATAAAAAGAAGACAGAAGGAAAACAATATGAAAGAGAGAAGGGAAGGGAAGACCGAGAATGAGGAGGGGGGAGATGGGGAGAGAGAAAAAGAGAGAAGAGACAACAAGACAGAAAGTGAGAGCATAAGGGGGAGCACATGAGAATGTGTGCTTAAGAAAGGGAGAGGGGGAGAGTGTGAGAAAGCTCAAATGAGAGGGAAAGCTCATGTGAGAAAGATGGAGCGCAAGGATGTGAGAAAGAGCAGGTGTATAAGAAAAAGCAAGCATGCAGGAAAAGAGCAAGTGCACATGAGAAAGTGAGAGCATGAGTTATAGAAAGTGCATGAAAAAGTGAGAGCATGAGAAAGGATGCATGCAAGAGGTGGAGCACCCAAGAAAGCACGAGTGCACATAAGTAAGATGAAAAAGTGAGTGCACAGGAAGAGCAAGCACAGAGAAGAGAGAGTAGGTGAAGAAGAGAATAAAGATACAAGATAGGAAGGGGGGAGAGAGAATGCATGAGAGCAAGTGAGAGAAACAGAGATGGTGAATGAGAGTGAGAGAGGTCAAGAAAGTGAGTGTGAGGAAGAGATCAAGTCAGACACATAAAGCCTGCCTGAGGAAGAGTGAGCATAAGGGCATGGGAAAGGGTGTGAATGCATGAGGAATGTGTGTGAGAGGGAGTAAGTGCATGAGAAACAGCAAGTGCATGTGAGGAGAGCCAGGGAATGAGAAAGAGGGCACTACAAAGGAGGAGGGCACCAAAAAGAGCAAGAACATGGAAAGGGGCAAGGGTGTGAGAAAGGCAGGGCACTCAAGAAAGGGGATGCACAGAGTGTGAGCATGGACAAGAAAGTGAGAAAAAGAGCAAAGGCATGAGGATGAGTGAGTGCATGCACACAAGAGTGTGAGAAAGAGCACAGAAGAAAGAGGGAAATGGTGTGTAAGAAAGAGAATGTGTGGAAAGGTGCAAGAAAGAGATGTCATGGGGAAGAAAGTGAGCCATGAGGGCATGGGAAAGAGTGAGTGCATGGCTGCAGGAAAGCCCACAAGGTAGCAAGGAAGGGTGCAAGGTTGTGAGAAAGAAAGTGAAGGTGCAAGACACCAGACATGAGAAAGAGAGTGAGGACATGAGAAAAGGAGTGGGCATGAGAAAGAATGTACCAATATGCAGAAAGAGCAAGTGTGCAAGAAAAAGTCAGCATTAATGTGAATGAGAAAATAGTGCTAATATGATGGAAGGAGATGGAAAGAGAGAGGGTATGAAAGAAAGAGTGAGAAAGCAAGAAAAAGCATTGGCTGAATAAAGCAAGAATAGTGAAAGAGAAAGAGGAAAGGCAAGATCAAGAGAGAACATGTGAGAAAGAGTGCTAGAAAATGAAGGAGAGACAGATTGAAAAAATAGATGAGAAAGAAAGCCCATGTGAAAAACAGTGAGTGTGAAGGCATGGGAAGGAATGGTGTATTGGGTCTGGCTGAGATGGATTTAATTCTCCCCATAGCAGCCCTCACAGTGCTGTGTTCTGCATTGGTAGCTGGAAAGGTGTTGATAACACCAGCGTTTTTGGCTACTGCTGAGAAGTGCTGGCACAGCATCAAGGCTGTATCCCCAACATTTTTTTGCTCCCCTCAACAGGAGGCTGGGGCTGGGCAAGATCTTGGGAGGGGACATAACCAGGACAGCTGACCTGAACTAACCAAA
>JANZLQ010000031.1:22315324-22333947 GCA_026212715.1 Elanus axillaris
AGAAAGTGAAAAAAAAAACCCTCTGAAGATCATCTTAAATCAATTCCTCTAACTGTGAGTAAATATTGCCATGACTGGATCAGCCCTGATGATGATGTATTCATGCTTGGCTAATAGAAAATACAAGCCTGAAAAGTTCTAGCAGTTCTCCCAAACTACTTAAGGAGAAAAACAGACACTGTTATCTCAAAACCCCCCTATCTTAAAGCAAATTATAGCTTACATACATTTAGTAATTTTAACATACATATGAGGCATTTTACTGTGTTGGGGTCAAATGCCTCATGTTTAAATCTGCATGTTTTTGTAATAGCCACAGACAGTGCACAGTATATTTATTATATGCTTTTTATTCATCTTATTTTTACTGTATCATATTTTGCTATGTATAATTTCTCATACATAAACCCTTTTTTCTATGCTAGAGACTTGCTGTTGTTATACAACCCTTGCACAGTTTGTGATATAACACCTTGATTTTTTCCATCCAAACACACCCACCAGTTATCAACTCAGTGACCCACTAAATAAAAACATGTGTGTGTACACTTACCAGAGAAAAACAGAAAAGATTCATGTTGATATTGAGACCCACTCCAGCACCCCAAAATTCTGCTCCACAAACTCCTGCCGCACAATGCAGCTCCTCCTTGCTCTCCCAGCTGTTTGTACATTTCTCCCTGGAGATTACTGCAAGATAAAATCCCTGCAATAATCCACTGGATTGAGCCCATTATCAAATGAGGCAGGCTTCCCCAGGCCAGTACAAACTGCTTTCTGAACTAAACAACATTTACCAAAAAAACAAAAGCATGGTCTGAATGTTTATGATGGACTTGGGAAATGCTCTCTTGAAGTCTGTTGTTTCCACTTAGCGTATCATCTAATAGAAAGAAAACTCTTTCTGCCAAAGACCACTGGAACATACAGCTAACTCCATCGCAAATCTTCTCAGTTTATTCAGATTATCAAAAGACACACAGAAATTCTCGGAAAATGCCGATTTTCTATACAGATGAATCAATTTACAAAATTCAGTAATTATTGTTGACTACATTTTGAATGGAAGCATGTTACTTAGGTACCTTGAAAAAGAAACCTGTGGGCCACAATCAAAATATTAAAAAACCCAACCAAAACAAAACAAACCCCCAAAACCCAAACAAAAACCTCACGCTCTAGGTCTGTACACTAAACAATAATTACCAAACTGGTGTCTGACATGTTGACTGCTTGATGGTGCAGATTAGGACTAACCCAATTTTGCTATTAGAAAACACGGAAATCTGGAAATTGAAAAAAATGGGAGTATTCAAAGCTGATCAATAGGTTATAATGAGAGGTATTATAGTGTATATGGACAGGCAGATGAGGGATAAGAAATTGTAAAGAAAAACAGTATCCTGTCAATAACTGCTATAAATCGACAAAATTCCATCACCTATGGTGGACTAGAACAGTCTGAGGAACAAATAGTGCTAAAAGCACTGTGAGACTCAAATTGTTTCAGGTTATGAAATACCTGAAATTAGACTGGTTTTGGAATAATACTGCCTCCCAACCCACAGTTTATTTCCCATAGCTCTTATGTGAATGCTATGGTATTTGGTTACATACACAAGCAGCAGTTAGTACCAAAGAGAGAAACTGAAATTCACCACAAATGGACAGGTAGTGTCACTTTGTGACCAAGATCTTGATTTCCTTTCTTTGGGCCCAGAACTTCATATTTGTAAATGTCAAGCATCTCTTTCATTGCTCATACTTCTGACTATTTCAGTTTATTCTAGTAATTTTGCATTTGACCCTGTATCCCAGTGAATTTGAAACGTCCATATTTTGGCAGAATAAATACATTTTAACGTAAGTTAGTTTCTACCCTGAACAAAAACCAAACAAGACTCACACAAAGGCATACCAACAAACACCAGAGGACAGATAAGATTCAAGATTTTAAATCATAGAATGGTTTGGGTTGGAAGGGACCTTAAAGATCATTTGGTGCCAACCCCCCTGCCATGGGCAGGGACACCTTCCACTAGACCAGGTTACTCAAAGCCCCATCCAACCTGGCCTTGGACACTTCCAGGGATGGGACATCCACAGCCTCTCTGGGAAACCTTTGCCAGTGCCTCACCACCCTCACAGGTGGTGGAAAAAGATCTTTAGTTTGCACTTTTCCTATTTACTGTGAAGTATATAAACATCTTTTTTTGAAGGCTTTTCCCAGGCCTCGTTTTCAGTTATAATTTCAGATTGGTTTCACATATTAGAAAAGTACGGTTGGCTATGAAGAGCTTAATGAAAAATGTTACAGTTTAGAAGCCAATGAACAAGAGACTTTTCATTTACTCCTCCTACAAACTTGAGGAACACTAACAAATTTTGTCAATTACGACCTGGTGACACTTTCCTAATGTGATTATACAAAAATAGACATCTGAGAGGCCTAGCTTGCTGCAGATGGCCTTACATTTGCTTTGTGGCTCACTTGTTAGCCCCCTCATGAGGGAGCAAGTTCATATTCTTCTTGTGCCTCAGGTTCTTCAGCTGGAAAAACTAAAATAACAGCACAAACCTCATACGCAAAGTAATATGAAATAATGATCAAAACCACCCTGTCCTGGCTATGGAGAATTACTTTTTTTTTTTTTCCTAATGCCTATTTACAGTCATAGCTGTCTGGAAAACTCCAGAAAGGCTGAAGAGCTAGTAAAATGATAAAATATAATAAGGAACCAACACCTCAGTAACTTGGGGGATATGTTTTTCAGACTAATTTAATCTCTTGATTTTGGGTTGTGGCTTTGCGGGGGGGGTGGTTCTATGCATATTTACTGTGAAACCTTTAGGAGGAAGTTTCTTAATTTTATACCACTGATCCTCAAGGTGAGAGTAGCTAAGAAAGCACAGATCATATGCTGAGTTATTCAGTTTTCATTTTGCTTATATTTGTAGACATGCAGAAAAGAGAATAGTTTAAGAAGAACAACAAATTAAAAGATAAAAAGCATCCTGTATCTACAGTTACAGACATGCACATATAGGGCACGCAACTATGTGGGAAGGCAAAAATGCAGCACTGTACAAGACAACCTTTTGTGAAGAGAGATAAATGCTCATCTGGAAACTTTCTAGGGCATTGGCCAACTCTTGTTTCAGTTGTTCTTGCTTCACCATTTGGACAGGTGCAATTCATCACATAAGGCCTGAAATCTCATGAGCTAGGCACTATTCCATTGAAGTAAAATGTGAAGACCAGAGGCAGGCTTTTTGCAAATATGGAGTTAGAGATTGAAACTGGGAGTCATACTGGTTTAGACTCTGTGGACATGCCTCCTGAGTACATGTCCCAGATGGCTTGTTTGACTTTCTTCATTCTCCAAAAGGCAGACCTCCAGCATTCAATTGCTCTCATTTCATATCCTGGTGCATTCATCCTTTTGTTTCCAGCTGTATCAGCTCTCTGCATATATCTATACCAAAGGCATTATGGTGACAGCACTGGGTGAAAGTTATTCAAGTCAGGTTTAAAATATTCAGTTCAAATATCCCACTTGAGAAACAGAGAAATTTAACCCATTCTGATTTCCATTCTGCTGGACTAATAACTTTACAAGAAATAGCCTTTAGTGAAGACTTCAAGTGACATCCCAAAGCACTGCTGCAGATATTCTGGATGCAAGCCACCAAGACCTTAAGATTAAAGACTGCAAATTTGTTTTCACATGTTTTTGAGTACTTACAGTGTTAAGACTCCTCTTATGAAAAAGTAACATTTTATACCTCTACTAATTCACTGATACAGCCATATGTAAGGGTAAAGTTTGTTGATAGGCCTAAAGTATAGATGACATTACCCATCAGGTTCCAGTCCTAGACTAATGGATAAATTTCAAACTGTGAGGAAACACCTACTCTAGTAATTAAATTAAGATGCCACAGCTTATGATTGGTTGATCAGGATGAGTAATATAAATAAAATATATTCTTAATGCCACTTGATACCACAGCTGTCTGTGTAAAGAATTTGAGCTTTGAAAACAATTTTAAAAAACAGTAACTACGTAGAACAAATTTGAAGGTAACATCAATGTGTGACATCTATGTACATTTTACTTGGTATAAACAGAGCAATTTACAGCAGCAGTAGCATACCAGAACACCAAACCCACACCAAAATGATGGTACAGAAATCAGTTTTACCAAACAGGAAACACTTGAACCTTACCTTCCCAGCTCTAATCTTGCACTACTGTTAGCATTTAATTCTCTTTCTTCACTGCTACATGATTTCTACATGCTTGGGCTTTATATCCATGCAAGTAGTTCAAACACATTAAAAAAGAAAAAAAATGCCCACAAATAGAGGCTTTCATATATTGAGGTTTCTATTCCTGCACAATGAATAGATTTCATAGCTGACATCTCTAGACACCACTGGCCTTTTCAGGAGACTGGATTTCAGCTGTGTATTCACAGTAAGTGGCAACCCATAATATAGCCTGGCATACAAGCAGTTAAGGCTGAGTTCAGGTACTCACAATTCAACCTTGGCTCCAGGCTAATACCACTCCAGGTATTAGCAGTTGTTGACCTGGACACATTTCAGTAAATCTGACACTAATATTTACCCCTATTTTATTCTCCCTTCTTTTTTTCCCCATGCACCATATCTATCCTTAATGAAAATGCGTATCTACTTCTCCTCTGATCATCAACTGTTTGCCATCTGAGCATCTTCATACAGATTTAAAACTAAAAGCAACAATGCTACTGCCTGATATAGTATGAGTATTAAACATATAACTAATCATATGCTAAGTGGTCACATTTCTCTATTCACTCCACATAAAAGGCTGAATAATTACTTCATCATGAGCTTAAGTTAAACATAGTGTGTTGCTACTATGCTCCACAGGTTATTCTGGTGGAAAGTGGGAGATTCAGAAATTAAGTCAGTTAGAGGCTTTCTCTTGGCTCTCTCATTTCTTCGGAAAGAGACTGTGTGTCTACTTTTGGCAAGTGCCTATTCAATATACCACATATTCTCTAACATATGAAGGCAAGCATGTAGGTGGCACACTGGATAAAACCCTTGCCTTATTTTACCTCCTTCTGTTCACTTACAATAGGCAGATGACAAAGCAGTTCTGTGCAGATGCCTTCCTTGTTGACCCACAAATCATGACTAAGTGCTCTATGAGAAGCCACTATCTGAACCTAGGAAACTGCTATTATTAAACAAGTTTAACATTTTCTATCATGAACATCCCTTGAACATACTCAAATGGTAAAAAGCTCTGTTTCAGACCACAAACACGATAGTGTCTCTAAGGTAGAGCTACTAACATTTGAAATTCCTGAATCAAATGTTCCAATCATTGGCTGTAAATTACATCTATTTAATAGTTTGGAAAGGACCCATGAAGTACTAACTAAAAATTTGATTCTTTAAACGTTATTGATTTTTTTTCTTTAGAATCTCCTTCAATTTAGAGACAGCTTTTTTATTTCCTCCTTTTATATTCGGCAGCTAATTAAAAATCACTAAGGAAAAAGCTTCACAACTGCCCTTACCCCTGCCAAATTGCAGTATTCCATTCCTCCTTTTAAAAGACAGTTTTACAGATGCAATGATCAATTCAACACAGCAGCTTTTACACATTTGCAACAAGGATTTGCAACAGAGTTTAGCTCAGTGAAAGATTACTTTAAGCTCGCTTAGCATAAATAGCCATAACATTTACTTCAGCCCAGACAATCAAGCAAATAAAGACATGAAGAGCCAATATTCTATAACTCAAAATCAAACAGGGAAATAAAATGCTTTCACAATTTCCACAATCCTGGGGAAGGTCTGTGCCTATTAAAGTCACTGGCAAAATTCCCATCAAATTCAGCACAATCAGAATTTCATGCACCTCCTCCTGCTAACTTATCACATTTAATCACAACATCATAAAAGCACGTGGTGTTTCCCATACAATTCATTGTAACATTGAGCCATGCCTTGAAGCTAACATTCCTTCTAAGATAAATAATCACATTGTTCTTCCCTTACCCCAGAAGTTTTACATTTTTTTTTCTGAGCAGTTATATTTTAATAAGGGAAAAACTGCATCTCTGTTCTAGGGAGGAAATGTGTATTTCCTAAATGCGAGGGGCAAATCCTCTGGTCTATAATTTTACTGAAACTCAATGAATCTGGCTCACACATTCTTTATTGCTATCTAGTACTATACTGCAATTTAGAGTGAAAACTGCTAACTTCTATCGTCAGACCAATTTATGTATTATCAGACAAAACTGATGTCTACAGTGAATTATGGGTATAGGAGTCATTATCTTCCAGGAGCACCTTGAAAACGAGATGTCTAATCTCAATAATGTAAGTTTCTTGGTTAAATAAATCCCCTGTGCTTAGTAATTCTATGCATTTATAGAAAAGATGTGTGTGTGTGTCCCACCCACCTCCTTAGACTTTAAAAAACATTTTAAAGCCTCAAGGGGATTTGAATCCTCACTAAACAGAATTGATTTCTGTACTTAGTGCTTCGTATTCTTAATCACGCAGTTTATGCATTTTTGTTATGTAATGGATTGGGACATTCAAAGAACCAGCCTGTTTTGCAAACTTTTAGCTTCCCATCAGCCCACTTCCCTTTTACTTTGATGGCTTTTTTTTTTAATATCAAGAACACAGTCTTATTAAGAACACCCTGTTTGAAACAACTCCAATCAACACTGCCCTCTAAGTTTGTAGCCACCCAGACCTTGTGTGAGCATTTAAGAACAGAACTTCAAAAGGCCAGCAGAGGTTTTCCAATCCACTCTGCAAGAAAGATTGCCTCTCTGCTTCTGCCTACGAGAATTCACTTTAAGGACTTTAGTCATCTATTTCTTCCTTGAGACCCTGATCCAAAGCTAAATGAAGCCAAAAGGAATCCATCTATTGATCTGAGCATTTCTGGCAACTTAATTCAGAGTTCCTCTACCAATTTATAAGTTAAGTTGGATACAGCCCGAGGACAGTCTTTCTAACATAACTTGTGCACACTGCCTGCGGCCGTAGGCACCCAATCCCATTCCTGCGCACTGCTTTACCTCCGGGAGATACCCACAGACAGCTGCTGACAGCACCAGGCTCCAAGTGAAACAAAAGAGACATCTGGCCCACACGCCCCCCCCCAGCCTAGATGAGTAGCCTCTGAGCAGAATGTACTATTTTGTCCACACCACCATCTTACCTGTAGTTTTTCTGGGCTGGAGCTGGTTGCCAGCCAGCCAATTCAGACTTGCATTTGCCTATGTTTCTAGACACAACACCAGATTAAAAATAGTCTTCTGTCCTTCAGGAGTCTACAGTAAGACTCTTGGGTCCTGTCTCTGTTCTCACTCTCATACAAATCAGGAGTAACTCAGTGGAAGACAGCGAAGCCACAGCAGCATTTCAAATAGAAAAACTAAAGCCTAACAATTACATTGGTGAGCTCCTGGCTTATGTTTTCATTTTTTTTAATCAGGTTTATGTGAGTCTCACCTTTTTGGAAATCAAAATTAGGGACTCAGAAATTCCCCATTCAGTTTTCATATATCTCATGGATCCTTAGCTGATTTAGATATGTACCTGCTGACCGCAGCCTGTTCTTTTACAAATCATTCGAAATAAATTCTGCTGTACAAGCATGACATTTTGACCACACTAATTCTAAGTTAGACTCAGCAACTTTTCAAAACCATCTTCCTGATAAAAAAAGCAGCTCCTTTATACAACCAGAGAAGACCAGCAATCCATACCAGTTATACATTAAAGGCTATACATTTGCTGTTGTGTTAAATAAAGCTCTTCTCTAACACTCTGCAACTTAGGTTTCAATCTGTACTTAGTAAAATACAGTGATAAACCCTAATGTTCTGGACCAGATCTGAAGTGTGAGTACCAGCGCATCCAGGAAGTACAAAAGTTGCTTAAAAGACAACGGTCTAAACTCTTCAGGGCTGCAAATATAGCCATGAGCTAGAATCAATCACATAAAATAGTTCATGCTGCAGCAAGAAATACATGCAGCTACACAGATCACTTCTTCCCATCTTACTGTTTTACATAGCTTAACAGCTCCATGCTGTTTGGGCAGATCCTCTATATTCTTTGGAAGTTACTCTGGATAGACCCTTCATTGGTAGATATTAGCAAAGCTTCATATTTTTCATCTGAGTTATGCCAGTGTCACCAAACAGTTATACACGTGTAGATAATTTTTGCGACAGTGTTCTTTTTTAGAGGCAAGGATACATCAACTGACTCAGTGGCAATTCGAGCTGTTTACATGCCTGTGCATGTGATTGCAGAGCCTCCAGCTTGGAGTGTCCTCATTTTTGACTATCCGTGACCCTGCTATACTGTCTTACTGCCTCTCCATGTGTTATAGCACTTTCCTTCACGTCTACAAACATACCATGCCATGTGAGAGACAAACTGTGTTTGCCTCTTAGGGCCCCTTTAAAAAAAGTGGCAGTCCTCATGCCCTATTGCAACTCATGCCTTTATATACCTGCAAAATCTGCCTCATCTGTACCCACTGTTACTGGCTTTTATTACCAAATATGCAGAAGAGACTGATGTTAAGGGGAAGAAGTCTGTACACTACTGTCAAGACATGTTGCAGGAAAAACACATAGTAAATCAGTGTGTTCTAAAATATTTGGGGAAGAAAAAATTTAAATTTGATTATCACATGCCAGTAAAAAATTGCATCAGCTACACGTTTTCTGCACCAGTCACATTAAATGCAGGCTTATATAGTGGGAACTGTAGATGCCATCTGCAGCCCTAGAATAACCTTGGCAGCATACCAGCACATATTCGTTTCTGTGGAGAACAGCCTTGCTTGCTGTAGCTGAGTCCTCATGGTACCTCAGACTGCGAAACTGTCTCAGAGCTAGTAACTGGATATTATCACTCATTTAAATCCATCCTAGATAAACAAGGTGCTTGGAGTTGGCAGTTCCTGAAACTTTATTAAAGGTTGAGTAGGTAACCTTTCTCGCCCCCTTGCCCTGATTTAGCAGAACATGATTACTTTGGGCAACTCACCAAAAGCCTATGATGGATAACTTAAAAACTGGAACATACATGAAAAAAAAAAACAGTAGAGAGGAAAAAAAAAACAACTAACCCACTGCTGAGGAAATTTCAGTGTTGTTCTGCTTTACGTAGAACAGTCTTTTGACAGGAGAATTAATATTATCCTAATGAATGTAGACGGACTGAGAGGGGAGACAGAGGGGAAACTGCACAGCACTATTTCTGTATTTGCATAGGAACTTCTACCCAGACAGCCAAATTTCTTTTAACTTACGAGAAAAAGGAACAATCAGGACAGTTCTTGAAGAAGACTGGCATCCTGAGATCTGCAAAAAGGATACAGAAACCAGATACAGTCACAGTTCAGACTTGTACATCAAAGAGTGACCCACCCTCCTGTGACTTCCCCTGCTCTTATTTCACTCAAATTCTTCAAAGTAGGATTCAGCAGAATAGATGACCTTTTTATCCTGGATAACCATGGAACAGCCAAGATTTACTCTAACTCTATTGAATCCAGATGTGGTTCAACAACCTGTTACCATAATAACACACAAAAGAAAACACTGCTTTATGCAGAAAGTAATGTCCACAGATAAGCTCCAAATGTCCATCAGGAATAGCTTAGTGAATCACACACATACTGGTTTAGTGCCACAAACTGCTAGAAGGAGTTATAGTGTGTAAGTAAGGCTTCAAAAATGGCTCTGCCAGACATACATTCCCACCTTCACATGGTACCATTATTATCAGATCTAAAACATAACAATCTTTAGCACAGTTATCCTTTGAACATCCCTATGACAGGAAAAGTGGTATTATCACTTTATGTTATCACACAGCTGAGCCTATTGTTTGGATCACTAAAAAGCATAATCATATACATGTCATCTAGCCGTCCACTGATGGGACGTCTGAATCCAAAATGCTGATTTTCAGTTCTGTAGTTTAAGTTGCTCCCTCACTCTTCAGGTGCTTAAACATACTTTGAAATGTAAAGTCTCTCTGTGAAGAAATCCAGATACTGCAGAATTCCTGACCCTATAGAGCAGGTAGACAGCTACCCTACATTTAAGTTAAATCATAACATGAATGTGTAATTTTGTAGAGAATAAGGGTAAAGCAGTGGATAGGACTTGCCCCTCCTGCTGCCTCTTACCCAGCAGCCCAATGACTGCAGCCCAGCAATTGCAGCATCCTTTCTCAGTATGGGAATTAGGGTTCAAATTATTTTTGCGGTTTCTGTTTTCCTCTCCTGTGTGATTTCTTCACTCACCAGGTGAGACACTTTCTCCTTCTCCAGAATTTTGAATTGGCTGTTCTACTTTATACGGAGTAACTGTACACCAGTTGAGCTAAGGAGGGGGGGTGGTGGTGGGTGGTGCCTATGTTTGCACATGACTCCCTGGCCTGGTTGCTAGACCAGTCACTTGACAGGGAATACAATTGGATTCCCCAGGCCCAGCTTCAATAAACATTAAACATTCATTTAGTTCACTGGAGCAGAAAAGAAAATTGTTGCAGCAAGTAAAATAAAATGTTTTGGAGGACTGACTATGGATGCTCAGGCAAGAAGTTTGCAGAAGACAGAAATCTGAACTGTATACCAGAGTTGTATGTTTGTGTCCAGAGCACCCAAGGAAGATACTTGCTTGTCCTCAGAACAAAGCTGGAAACAGTTTAATTCTCCAGCTAGTTTGTAAACTGTGCAGTGTATGTAGTAAAGTTGCCAGTCTCTAATTTTCTTTATTGTCTCTAATGCGTGACCTCTGGAAGGACAAAGGATGCATCTTCTTACTCTGTCAGCTCCCTCTGCTCACTGCTTACCTCCTTCCTCCGGTCTCTGGGAACTTACTGGAGAGAAACTGTCAGGGTGAGGAAGTAGACAGTTCATAAAGGCAGTGGGAAAGCCAAATGCAATGAGCTGATTACTAGTAGTTTACTGCTGTGTGTAGCATTAACCACAGGGAAGTCAGACCGTCTTGTCAACAGCGCTTTCCTGTAAAAACCTAGTTGGATTGAGAGGATACAGGCAATCTTATTTAAGAGAAAATGATGATACTATGTGAAAACTTAATAGGAGAGGATAAATGTGAATGCATATGTCCTAGCCCGGAACTGGAAACTCCTATGGCTACTACAAGTGTTTTTAGCCACAGCCATAGCTTTGCTGGGTGTTAGTTCACACTTACTTAAAGATGACATACTGTTTATCTCACATACAGTAACTGAGGCATAATATATTATTAAGGGATTAGGTAGTCAAAAAGAAAAAGCACAATATGAGGGCTGGAATTATTTTCCTGAATATGACTAATAACAATTTCAGTCACTGTTGGAGATGGGATAGTCATCCGTTCTTGTCCAAATATCTCAGTATACTAAGCAGTTTGTCTGCTCTTGTGGTCCTAAATACTCCAGAGATGTTTTCCCATTTTCAGAAGGTATCCTTGCATGTTACCTGTTGATTTTATATTAATCCTAATAGTGGAAGATAAGCTAGAGTCCAGCCTACAAAAAGCCAGTGGGAGGAAAGATGAATAGAACACAAGCTAGGAGATGAGAAACAGATCTGTAGTAAACATTTGCAGTGGAAACTGAGACAAAAGTACCACATAAGACAGAGATTCAATGCAGCTGTCTATGAGAGGTCCGGGCTTTCACACAGAAGTCCTGCTGAATTTGACAGGGAAATCTTACGGAAAATTTTTAAATCAACTTACCACTTTCAGGATGAAATGTATACTCTTAATGTGGAGAAGTATATGTGTATATATAAATACTTGATTCCATAAACTGGTGTAAAATAACATCTAGAAAACCTGCAAGTATAGATCTGCTGCTCTCTTTCTTATTAAAATCCATGTAATATTAATGGGTTTATTTACAAACTAAACAAGAAGTCTGGGACATCGTGTGTTTTACAGAAAATCACAGTAAACTTGCCACTTGAGCATTATAACTGGATTTGTAGAAACTCAGAAATCACTGAAAAACTAATGCAGTCATAAAGCTCTGCTAAATCTAAGTGCACAGTTTAAACAGAAGTGTCTAGAAAAAAATACCAAAGCATTCCAGTGAAAACAAACATGAGGGGACATAATTACAAGGGATAATGAGACTTTGGTTGTAATCTCTTGCATGCATTGGTATTATCAGCTGAATCTTTGGATAGGCCTGATCCAAAGTCTGCTAAATGTTAATGAGGGTATTTTAATAGGTTCTGAACTTAATCCTAAAATATTTTGGTTTTGAGATGTGAAGCACAGTGTATGAACACAAACCTTGTATGACAGAAATTACCACAAATAGTGTCTCATTATTCTTTATTTGTAATGCAGCAAAAATAGCCTTTTCAGAAATAAGGACTTGGGAAAATAAATTCTTCAGCAGTGCATTTCTTGGGTCCATGCATTTAAATTTTGGCTTAGATGTACTATGATCAATATTTCCAGGTGAAGCAATTAATTTCCTCTGTTTAGCATGTGAATAAAACTCTTGCAATGCAACTTTGACTTTCATTTTAGTTGCAGTCTGTTATTACTAATGAAAAAAATACTTCCTAGCTTTTCTAATGTATCAGCTAGATAAATTGTTAACACTTAAGAACTCCCCAGGCAGTAATGAATGACACAGTTTTCTGTGTTATCCCTGATAAAGTTTAGGATATGGAAAGCAGTTTAATCCTCTTTCTATACTCTCCCATCTGTGCTTTAGAGCAACCATAGTAGATTACTACATACTGAAGCACTGCTTCAGATGCAATTTCATATTTTCAAAGCTGAGATAATTTTACTCCACAGTGTATTTTTTAATCTTTGTTAAAAAAGCAAAATGTTTAAGGAAGCCAGGTCAAATAAAACTGTTGAATTTAAGAGATGGATGGTAGTTTTCAGTGAAGTAGACCTTTCCAAAGGATTGTTTGGAACACAGAGGTAAGCCAAACTAATCACTTTGTTTACAGAAAATCTGCAATGCAAAGTGTTAAGATTTAACTCAATTGTAATCTTTTGTTAATTATAAGACATTCCTTATACATGAATATTTGCTGACAAATATGGCTTGAGGCACAATTTCTATTATACATTAAATATGCCTATGCCTAAAGTCTTTGATTCTGCTTTCATATTGCAGAATGAATTTGCTTGGTACAGTTCTGCCATTAACCTGTTCAGTCACAGTTAGGGCTCATTTCTTTCTCTGTTAGGGAAGCTTAAGTTTTGTGTTGGATTTCTCAACATTTTATCAGATGTGCATTTTGCTGCTGTCTAATCATTATGGATGAAGGGACTGATTTAGTATCTATTGGAGTAAATTGACTGAGTCAGTTCAGAGGCTGAGCGTAAACAGCTGCTCCAAGGGTAGAAGTGCATACAGAGAGAGAGAGAGAGAGACTGATTTAATAAACTTCTCTACCTTGCATTTTTCTGCATCCACATAAAAACCTACATTCAATAATACCACAGAAATCCATTCAGCCCAGTGTGTTGCTCAGGTCACCATATGGTTGTGAAACAGCTGGTTACTGTTGAACCCTCACAAAATTGAGATTATACTTGCAGGAAGCAGCAGATACTTTGAAGAATCTGCAGCCACAGTGCGGCATCTAAGATGGACAGCCACAAATCATCAAAACACTCTGCCAGAGAAAAAGATCCTCTGTAACTCTTTGTTACCTTGAATGTCAAAATGACATCTCACTACCTACCTTATGTCCTGGGACTAACCTGAAGAACATAGCCCATCCCATCTGATGACAAACCCAGCTAAGCAAACGTCTGTTACCTCACAGACAGATTATGGCAATCCAGCACTTTCTCTGAGACTTGATAATTGCTTCTAAGACTACTGAATTGTCAAACCTGAGTTGAATCTCTGAATTCAGGACGGAGAAGAAGGGTTTGTGGATTTTTCTGTGGGGGCAGGTAACCCAGCTCTGCAGAAGATAGCCTGCTGACATTGAAACAGAGCTGCTTCACACTGCGTATGCCAATAAGAAACTCCTCCTCTTCATTTTATTTTCTCTAGGTCTTTATTGCCACTTGCCGCCCGCTGGGATTGCTAAGGAACAGGCTCCCATCTTTACCACCCTACCCAATGCATCTGCTCCTCCAGTGCAGTGTGGGGTGGTGGTGAGCAAAGAGCACCTCAGCAGGCAAATCTGGATTTGTGCTCACCAGCAGGAGAAGTGACGCATCGAGTTGAAGACAGCCTGGTAGTGATGGAAAACTAGCCATCGTGGCTTAATTATAGTTGCATATTGTTGAAAGAATAGTGAAGTGGCACGGCTATGCTACCATAAAGATGGAAGTTTCAGAAAGCTCTTGAAAAAACAGAAATACCTGAATACAAGGTGTTCATGTGGTCTTAAGTTTGCCTGCCTCTGGGAGGAAAGGAAAGCTCACATCAAAGCTGATGACCCAAGAGGCAAGAGAATGAGTTAGCTTGAGCCAGAGAAGGTCAGAGAATAGAAGGAACTGCTGGCAAAGGTCTGCTTCCCCCCTCCTTCCCTACTCAGCCCTGCCCCAGCAGCTCCCCAGGAACCCAGGTGGCAGCCTGCAGGGCTCTGCCTCCTGCACAGGCATGCTCCCCAGAGACAGCACTCAGCTCCCCGTGCACCCCTGGGGACTCTGAAGAACAGGAGGGGGAAAGAAAAAAAGGAGGAGGAGGAGGAGGACCTGGCTACTATTCTGCAGTTTAACCTGAAAATCATTTCATAAAATTAAACAACAGATCCTCCTCAAGGGCATGACACATTGTAGAGGCCTCCCTGAAGCAGGGGAACTGCTAAAGCCTTCCGTCTAAGGTTGACGTATTTACTGATAACAGAAAATGAAGCAATCTAAAAATATGTTCCTCCAGTTAACCCTACAATCAGTTACAGGTAGATCACAGGATGTTTCATAAATGCCAAAGCAAGCTGTCCTGACATCATTAGTCCTTTATTTAAGACACTGATAGAAGAAGATGAACTAATTATTTATGAATATTCAAAGTGCTATTAGGACAAACAAACCATGTAAGCAGATTGATATGAACACTCTTAATAACCTGATCCAAAGATAATTCATGTTTTCCAGTCCTGACTTTTTTTTTTTTTTAACTTTTTGTGGCTATGATACTACTTGACTATATGTTGTTTATTGTACTGCTGTAGGCAATAATGATTTAGAAGTATACAAACAGAAAGCAAGCAGGCTTTTGAAATGGTTAGCTAAATATTAGCTAGTTTTTATAACTTGCTGATAAAAGAATAGAAATACTATACTTGGTATAGTAGAAGTTAAGTTTTGGCCTTGGATACAAATATAGAGCAAGACAAATGGTTTTCTTAATGGAACAGTAAATTTAGCCTTTTAGTGAATTCATGTGTAAGGTTGGAAATATTTGTAAACACGGTAACTGAGATATTTTGGAACTGAGCATTCATATAAACTGCTAATAAAGTAATGCTGGGATTTCTCAGACATGCAAAGTTATTGCTTGATTAAAACTATGACTCTGTAAACATTATAATATAGGAGGGCTGTAAATAAAATACTAAATATATCCAAAATATTAACTATTCATAGTATTTTCAAAGTATATTGTGGAGCATCAAGGCAATAGATGGAACATAAATGAACTGCATGAATCAGGCATAAAAGCAGCAAGATGTTCAGTCACAGGAAGATCTGTTTCTGCAAGACATCTTTGTCAAGTCTTGTGAAGCCACAGAAATCCTGACTGGGATGTAGGGGTCTTCTCAATAGTAAAATATATTAACTTATGTGTTGCTATGTCTACCACAAAAATGTACCATATTTCCTAATAATTTTTTTAATAACATTCATGGAACTGTTTAGAAGGAAGAGCTGCATTCAATAGCCATCAGAGAGATTTACCTGGCCTACCATTACCTGACAATCAACACCTCTTCACTGGAGCTTGGGATACAGACAACCAGAGTCTCTTTGTGAAACTAGAATGTATGACATGAAAAGCTGGGAGAATGTTTAACAGTAGAGTAAAATGACAGGTAAAAAGGTTTTGATAAAACCATGAAAAGAAATCTTTGTTCTTTTTTTAAAGGAAAATTTGTGCTTCCTCTCAAAATGCTTTCCAGGAAATACTTATTTCCTAATCAACTCTAATCATAAGTTATTATTAAGGGTACTAGTCTTTTTTAATCCCTCTGACAAGGAAAAAAAACCAATTAAATGACAGAGATGTCACTTGTTCTCACGAATGTATCCAACTGTGCCAAAATAGTATTACCTGTAAAAGACAGTAAGCAGCATTTGAAATATTAGTGTAACCAGCCAGAGACAGATTACATTCAAGCTCATAAAGAAAACAGCAACAAGAAAGAAGGGAAGGATGGGGGTATTAGAGGAAGCAGGAGCAAAGGAGGATATAAGAGAGCTCCATTCTTTCCCTGCCTTGAGTTCACTTGCAGACACAAGACCCAGTCTGGCTTTTGCAGCTTTGTAGAAATGTCAAGAGTATTGAAAGCAGCATCCATCATTTCACCAAAGGGGACAGGGATTTGACCCTATTGACTCATGCATTGGCCCACAGAGCTGGCTATGTATGTATGTTGTACATGTATATGCACTCTATTAAGAAGACTCTGCCAGAGGCTTCCAGCAAGCTTTCAGGAGAACTATGTAATATTTTCTGTGTGACTCCCCTTGTTCTTTGGAGATGAGGTGTCAAAGGGGTAGCAAGCCCAGACAGGCCCAAGAACCATTGAGCACCTTCATATGAGTTAATGCTGTGCTTTGCACATAGCATGTATAGCCAGTCTATACGCTGAGTTAAATAGTTGTGGTTAATCACTGGCGGCCTTAATTAAACTTTTGCCAAGCAAATTTAGTTAATTGTTCAAAACACATTTGTGAGATTCTGCAAAATGAGTAGCTTACCCTCCACCTTTGTGAAATTACTGTTACTCATTCACTAATGTCTGCATCATCCTATTTAAACCTTCCCCCTATGGTTTTAGACTTCTTTCTGCTTGCTAATCCACCACAGCGGAGTGATATGTAAACATGCAAATACATTTTTATAGGCTTTTCCTATTTGTGGTGGTAGGTTCTATCAAGCCATATTTATAACCTCACCAAGTATTATTTATAATTCATTCACCTCACATTCAATTGAATTAATTTAAAGGTATAATTCAATTTAACAAACATGCAGCTCAGTGTACTGAGCAGTGAGACATACTGCAGCTGTTTCATGCATGCTGCACTTAACCCCATCTTTCTGTTTTCAGCCAGCCTCCAGGTTAGTGGTATTCTTATGTCAGATGAAGTACCACACCAGAGCAACAATGGACCATAATAAGACAACAACAGCTTTTAAACCTCCAAGCTGTGTATCTATTACCTAGCTGTCCCAAATTCCTCTAAATTCTCATTCTCTGTGAAGAGTATGTCCTTTACTGTGCAGCTCTCTATTATAAAATCCTGTTGATATGAACTACTGCACTCTTGCTCCTCACTCTGCTGAGGTCCATTATAGACAACCCTTTCTTGTGATTTACACCTCATTATAAAAATCAAATTTCTTGGTTGTCAAAAGTAAATTGACTGCAGCAAGCTGAAGGAACTAACTCCCTGACATACAGGCCATCACACCAGCCTGAGGGTGGAACTTCAAATGTGATGGAAGGATATCCTATAAATACAGAGCTCTCTTAGAAAGGAAAATGAAAAACTGATTACCAGGTTAAGTGAAGAAAGTGCAAACTGCCTCTCTCCTAACCTTAACCCTAACCACCGGGATGGGCTGAGACTTGGCCCACACTCAGAAGCCATCACCCAGATAAAAAAATCTGTCAGGAAAGAAATTGTTCTGCAGGATATGGCTCCTCTTGCCAGCATTTTTGCAGCCCTGCTACAGCTGGAGATGTCGGCATTGTCTCCCTCCTAATACTAAACTTAATCTTCACTGTACTTTTAACCATAAGCCTAAAACATGTTGTGCTCTGAGCCATAGCCTGGGACCCCAAGCCATGGTTGAGATGAAAAAGTTATCACAGAAGAAATCTTACTGTAGCCTACCCCTTCCCTTGGCAGCCCCCACGCAACCTCACTCCACCCAGAGTCCCAAGATGTGTCTCTTTCCTAACCCTTTGCTTAATTAAAATGTTAATCCTCATGGTGGATATGGCCTAAGCTTCAGCTAAGGATGAACAGCAGTGGCCCAGAAAAGAAATGTTTTGGCAACCTAATCCTTCCCTTAGGAACTTCTCTGCAGCCATACTGCAATGAGGTATACAGACTTTGTCTCTCTCCTAACCCTAACTCTAAAGTGAAGGATGAGCTGAGCCTTAATACAGGATACCAGACATGGCCCAGATGAAAATGGTGTCAAGAGAGAAAAATGTAGCAGCCTAATCCTACCTTCGGCATTCTCTTTGCAGTCACACTTCAATGAAAGCTCAATGCTTTGTCACTCTCTTAATCCTAACTGTATTGGGTTTCTGTGGCAAGGTTTTGGTAGTGGGGGGGGTTACAGGGGTGGCTTCTGTGAGAAGCTGCTGGAA
>JANZLQ010000031.1:22334988-22346029 GCA_026212715.1 Elanus axillaris
TCAGATCTCGTATATAAAGTGGGGGGAGTGGGGGCAGGGGATCGCCGCTTGGGGACTAACTGGGTGTTGATCGGCAGGTGGTGAGCAATTGCACTGTGCACCATTTGTACATTCCAAACCTTTTGTTATTACTGTTGTTATTTTATTAGTGCTATCATTATCATTATTACCTTCTTTTCTGTTGTATTAAGCCTTTCTTATCTCAGCTCATGAGTTTTACTTTTTTTCCCGATTTTCTCCTCCATCCCACTGGGTGGGGGGGAGTGAATGAGTGGCTGTGTAGTGCTTAGTTGCTGGCTGGGGTTAAACCACAACACCTACCACATCCCTTGGCACCTACTTTGCAACCCCACTAGCCTTTGTCTCTCTCCCAGCACTAAATGCAAACCATTTTAGAAAGTTCAGGCTTGCCTCATGGCCCCTGGGCAAAGCCCAAGTTAAAAAAAAGTTGAGTAATACTTTTCTAGCCCACCACTTTTATTGGCAGACCCTTTCCAACCCCACTGGATCTGGAGCTCCAGGCTTTGTCTCTCTCCCCACCCTGACAATTAACCTGACAATAACTGTCACAGAGAGCTCACCCTTACCTCAGGACTCTCAGGAATGGTCCAGATGAAAAAGTTGTCAGGCAAGTAATATTTTTGTAGCCTACATCTTGTCTTGACAGTGCCTTTCCAGCCAACTCCAACAAGAGCTCCACACTTTCTCTCTCATAAGCCTAACCCTAATTCTAAGCATCACAGAGAGTTTGGCCTTACACCAGGATTCCCCAGCATGGCCTGGATGATAAAGTTGTCAGGGTAATAATCTTTTCATAACCTACCACTTCCCTTGGAAGCTCCTTTGCAGACACAGTAAAAAAAAATAATGTAGGCTTTGTATCTCTCCTGACTGAAACTACCTCCAACACTAAGCGTGGTCTGAATCTTACCCCTTGACCCCCGGGAACAGCCCTAATGAAAAAACATTCAGGGGAGAAATCTTGCGGTAATCTACCAGTTACCTTGACAGACCCTTTCCAGTCCCATTCCTATAGGAGCTCTACTCTTTCTCTCTCTCCTAATTCTCACCCTATCTATCCCCAACCTTGACCCTGGCTGAGCCGCAGGCGAGGACCTCCGGGAAGGACCTGCATGAAAAAGTTGTCAGGGAATTAGTCTTTTTGTAGCCTTCTACTTCTTTGCTAGTCCTTTGCTGCTCTGCTCCAAAAGTAGCTCTAGGTTTTAGCTCTCTTCTAACCCTAATGCTCACCATCATAGAAGGCTCAGCCTTAGATCAGGACTCCTAGGCACCATCCATATGAAAGTGCAGTCAGGGAAGAAGTCTTTCTGCAGCCTGCCCATTCTTTTGGGAGCCCTTTTTCCACCCTGCTCCAATGGGAGCTCTTGGGTTTTTCTCTCACTTAACTGTGGCTTCAACACAAGGGGTGGGATGAGCCTTACTCAAGGTTCTCCAGCCATAGTCTAGGTGAAAAATTGTTCATTAGAATACTCATTTTGTAGCCCACCACTTTCCTTGAAATCCCCTTTGCAGCCCTATGCTAGCACTGGACTTTGCCTCTCTCCTAACCTCTCCCCTAAGCTTAGGCTTGGGCTGGGCCTTCCTCCAGGACTGGTTTCTGTCTCTTACTCTACATAATACCATCTAAAAGGTCTCTATGAAAAACAAAGAAAATTATGTGTAACTACTGTAATTGCCAACTAAGATTCCATTTTTGTTTTACATGCAAACAACTGATTTTTGTAGCTAATTATTTGCTGAATTAAAATAAGAAGCACAGTACATGTTCAACAGACCCTTCATTGTACCTTTCTTCATTGATCGAATCAACCATTACTCATCAGAACTGAAATTCTACTTATATTCCAAACTTCCCTCCAACCATTGGCAATTCTAGCAAAAGAACAATTTTTAAATTCAGGATATACTGTATATGCAATACATTTAAAATAAAACAAAGGATCCAGGTTTATATTTTTCCTTAAAAAATAGAGATGTAATAATAAATCAGTTTTACTGGATTTTTTTTTATTAAAATTACACTATTTGACTGCATAAAGACACGTAGTCTTTCTTACACACACACAAATATTATAGACTCTAGCGTCCGGCACATTTCCTCAGATTTTCCTAATTTTTCTCAGTTATTTTGCGATCTTTTTAAAAATTTTATTTATTTTCTGTGTACTGTCAGTTTTAAAACATTATTTTCTTCTATGTACTTTGAGGGCATGCAAGTTAACAGTTTGAATGCTATTAGAGGTCCATAGGCTACCCCATATGTGCTGGACCCTTTGTTTCCAGAGGAGTAAAGTTACACCAGCTGTTGCAGCAAATAGCAAGGTATCATATTAGCAAGCTGCACTTCTGATTGACTTTGACTTCCCCATGCACATGACCAAGAAGCTATTGTCAATAAGGTTAGCAATACACAGCTTTGGGGCTGAATCTGGAACAAGGTATGAACTCGCACATCTAGCTCTGCAGTGAAACACCTTAGCTATCTCATCAAAAGGTCACAGTTAAATTAACTTTGCTTAACATTTTAAAAAGTATATCCTTATGCTGCATATATTAAATGGTAGTAGATGACATAAAGAAATTTAGAAATTATATTTTTCCTACTATCTTTCTGTATGTTGGAAATCTTAGCAAATCTTAGCATATTTACATTATCCACATCCATTCTCCTTTTTCCTGTACTTCCTTTCTCTCTGTTCATGCACACATACATGAAATCCCTTACTAGTTTTAGCTTCATTCTTTTCTGTTATTCTTTGTCATTACCAATCTACCTTAAAACTTGGAAAAAGGCATGCCTTACAGTTACTGCTCTGTGTATCTCATACCAACAGAGCAACCTACATCATCAAAACAAAAAAGCTGAGGTTGTCAAATGCATTGCATGAACAAACAGAAAAAGAAGAAAGCATTTTCTCTACATTTTTCTGTTTTGATAATTCTAGACTTATTTATCGCAATATATAAAGGAACATGTTTATACCCTGATAGGTGATCCTTGAGTTGATATGCCCCTTCAAGCTTCAAAGGCAACCATCCTCTTAGCACAGATTCTGATTTTAGTAAAACCTGAAATTAGCATCTATCCCAGGCTTTGGACCAAAATGGTTTATTAGTGGTCTATCCTCCACCCCCATCATATCTGAAGAATGTCACGGCCTTACAATGGCATGCTTTTTGAACTCTTTCCAATTTCAGATATTTCCTTTCTCTTTTAATACCTCATTGCTTTTGCATCAATTACAGCCTGACCTAAAGCCACACTAGCAGGGAATGTGATATATAGTAGAATCCATTTAAATGAATTTCTGATGAAAGAATAAAACTGTTAAAAGAATAAATTTACTGCACAGATTTATACAAATCCTGTATATGCACTGAAATCCTCTTAAAGGAAAAACTGATGGAAGATTAAAATGTTAAATGAATTAAACCCCAGCATCCTAGTGAAATATAATAATTATTTGACCTATTAAATGAATAGCTCCTCTGACCATATACTGGTAAGTATTCAAATATATGTCAATTTTAAATATGTAGTGAAAAAATGTAAAGCAAACAGTGGCCAATGGGAATATCTATTAAGACAATAAACTTACAGAATAGTAGTGAAATGTTCTTGAAAGGTCTTTGTTCACCCAGGCATGAAGCTAGCAAGTCCTTCATTTCTGTTGAGAAGACAGACTTTTAATGATTTTTAAAAGTTATTAAGTGCACAGCATAAATGTAATTTTTGCTTTGCTCAATTTCAACATATTAAAATGTCTGAGACAACCATTCTCTTCCCTTCCAGCTGGACTCTCCACTTGTGGCAAATTTTTAGGGATCTGTTTTAAAAAAGATATAGACTAACATCTGCCATTAGGGCTGTCTGTATTCCATTTTATGGAAAGTATCTTTTAGACTGTGCCAAATTTGTCATCATCAGTGAAACATACAGAACCAGAATTGTTGGGAGTAATGTAGCATTTATTTAGCTTTTGTAATTTTAATGTATAGTCAAGAACATAGCATATTGACATATTTCTGATAAATATTACATCCATGTATTCCAATGCTAAAAGAAAAATAAAGCATTTTGTCTTTCCCCATCAAAAGCACTATTTTGGTAACACTAAAGTCCTGTGAAGTGATCCCATTTTGAAAAAAATATATGCTTTATCTGTATATCTTGGGTTTGGCCAGCTCTTCAAGTAACTGGCTTCAGGTTTAAATCCCCGATTAAACCACTAAAAACATGCACTCTAAATCCCCTGGCAATGAGTTGAAAATGATTTTATATATCAGTTTCCTACCTGAGAAGAGTTGAGTTCATATTCAGTTTAGGTCATAGGTGAAATGAGTTTGTCAGTTGCAATCTAGTCTGTAATGAATTTATATCTTGATCACAAAATTACTGTACTACCCAATTAAATATTGCCTGAAGGTACTGTTCATTAGAGATGGAAACCCAACAATGGATATTAAAGACTGAAGAGCATTTTCAGTGTATGAAGAACTGTAAATCCCTAGATAGTCCTGTCTTGGTAGCAAGATGCTATGCACAGAAATGGCTTCCTTCCTTCTGTTAGGTCTTCACATTTGCACCACTTCATGTTTATATGACCTTAAAAATGTCAAAAATTTCATACCAAGAAATACTAAAAAACTTGAATCAAAGCCTTCTCTGCAGAAAATGCTTTGTAGAAATTCCAGGGTTTTTTTTAGTGACTACTTATATGACTGTGATTATCCTTTTGCCATTTAGCTCAAAACCTACATTTTTAAAGGATGTATGGATGAGGCAAAGCCTTTATTGGAGGGGTCTGGCTGGCAGTGAAGCATGCTGAAAGCTACAGCTTCCCTATACTAAGGGAACAAAGGCTATGTGCAAAATGCAGGCCACCAGAAGACTGCACGTGTAAGGGTACAAATGTATCAGTACTTTCTTACAAGAGATTTCTTCTGCCTGTACCCTTCCTGAAAGAAAAACCAGATTTATATGAAAGGCCAGGAGGGATATTTAAGCCCCCTAGGTGAGGTTAACTTCAAGTCCTTTGAGTTTCCCTGTGACTCTCCCATGAGCCTCAGAAAAATTTGGGGAAGGGAAAATTTGACTGCCTGACTGGCAAAATGCAAGGAAAATATGTCTTGGGAGATTTGATAGTGGAAACCTTTCAAGGGAGAATTTCTCCTTGGCGCTCCCTTGTTACAAAGACAATATAGCCCTTGTTTTCTACTCACAACGAGATGTGGGTCTACAGAGAAATTTTTAATTTACCAAAACTCCATCCACCATTATGTTCTGATAATCAATACACAATAATAGCCATAAAAAAGAAAGCTGGAAATAACCAGGCAAACACACCAGTCATCCCTAAATTTGTGTTCTACTGTACATTAGAGAACAAAAATGTACACTGAAAGTACACATAGAAGATAATAGGGTGACATAGAAGATTAACTCCACAAATACAAACATAATGGTTCAGGGTTTTGCAAATTAGAAGTTTGACAATGAGTTGATCACATTTGAACTTGATGCTCATGTTAAGATGGTGTGTGAGACTACCTTGCTGAGAAAGGCGAAGTATTTGAGAGCTGGGAAATAAACAGCTCCTGTTGACAAACCGCTAGAGACACCAACCACTGAAAAGAGCAGGAGACAGCTGCATAAGAAACAGGGAATATCCAAAACCAATTAGGAGTTGGCAAGGCTCAGGGGAGAAGCTGTATGAGAAATATAGTTAAGAACCCTGTTTTGGTAATGGTTTTACTGGGCCAGACAGAAAGAGCACTTTCTCTTAATGATGCAGTGACAAACTAGATGAAGTGTGGAGCACGTTCCAAGAAGCCCTTCAAAGCAAGAATGGAGAGGATGCTGCACATACATGCAGGACTTAAATACCTTTTGAGAGATATACAAGTGTTATTAGCTTTATACAACAGCAGAAAAATGTTAATGTAAGGGAGGTCTTGATTGTTCTGTTACCACACATAAATAACAGCTTGCATAATCCAATATTCACAGTAAAATATTTGGCCACACTCCAGAGAAACCCTCATTTCCATCCTCGTCTCTTGGGAGCCCTCTTTTGAAAGACTCCTCCTTTTTAACAGTTCAGCCCACATCCCTTTCTATTAATATAAAAAGGAGAGTCAGCTCACCATAGCTGATTATCCTTCTGATTGAATACTCAGATCAGGTAGCTGCAACCTGCCCTCTAACTCCTTCTTTGCCAAACTGTTCTCTTCAATCCTTGTTTGTCACAGTGGTGAAAGAGGCTGAATCAATACCAGAAGGACTTAAACAACCTCTAGCTTCAGGAAAAGAAACAACTGAATCAGGATCTGAAGCTATGAATGTTGTTTAATGGGTTAATTTGATTTAACCCAAGAAAATCAGACTCAAACCATGCTCATTAAGAGGACTTCAATTTTGTTTTGTGTTTTTTAAAAAACAACCTAGGAAACATGTGACCTCCCTACCAATAATTTCTCTGTACTATTTATAAGCATTTTTGAAGGTGCTGATTACAGCATTGAATGTCTATAGGATTCTATCTACTATTAATATTATTATTGCTGTAGTATTTTGTATTGGGTTTGCATGGCAAGGTTTTGGTAGCAGGGGGGATACAAGGGCACAAGGGTGGTTTCTGTAAGAAGCTGCTGGAAGCTTTCCCTATGTCCAACAGAGCCAATGCCAGCCGGCTCCAAGATGGACCTACCACTGGCCAAGGCCGAGCCCATCAGAGACAGTGGTAGTGCCTCTGGGATAACGTATTTAAGAAAGGGGAAAAAAAAACTGCAAAAGGGCAAATTCAGCAGGAGTGAGAAAATGTGAGAACCAACCCTGCAGTCCCAAGGTCAGTGAAGAAGGAGGGGGAGGACATGCTCCAGGCACCAGAGTAGAGATTCCCCTGCAGCCCGTGGTGAAGACCATGATGAGGCAGGTTGTTCCCCTGCAGTCCATGGAGGTCCACGGTGGAGCAGATCTCCACCTGCAGCCCAGGGAGGACCCCATGCTGGAGCAGGTGGGTGCCCAAAGGAGGCACTCCATGGGAAGTCTGTGGGGTGGGGGAAGGTGTTTTTAAGATTTGGTTCTATTTCTCATTATACTACTCTGATTTGATTGATAATAAACTAAACTAATTTTCCCCAAGCTAAGTCTGTTTTGCCCATGACAGTAATTGGTGTGTGATCTCTCCCTGTCCCTGTCTCAACACACAAACATTTCATTATATTTTCTCTCCCCTGTCCAGCTGAGGACGGGGGGAGTGATAGAATGCTTTGGTGGGCACCTGGCATCCAGCCAGGGTCACTTCACCACATACTTAAAGCAGCAATTATGGAGCAAGACCTGAGCGGGCTATGGGCTACACAGGTCTGGAATAAAAGACAGTTACTGTCACAAGAACAATATGAGAGACATTAATAATTAACATGGATGTACACAAGGAAAAATGTGAAACAGTGCTGGTCAGCATGAATGAGGGGAGTTGGATCGCCAATGCCTTCACTGACAAGGAGAGTTTTAAGGAAGATTTGAAGCATGATAAGATAATAAGCATGATAATTTTTCAGATATTTATTGGGATCATTGTCCAAGAATGAAGGCCATCATGAGAAAGGTTAGATATGTTTGATACTTGATATGAACGTAATGGATGTGTCAAGAAGAATGAACCCTGAGTAACAGTGCTGGGCACTTCCTAAAGAAAAGGTTTTAGTAAGTTCAGTGGGAGAGGTCTGATGGAGCAAGAGGGGAAGAAAAGTGAGGGTATAACTGGAAGAGTAGACCGTCAGTGTTCTAAACAGCACTTTCAATACACAGAAATGAAGAAGAGAAAGGAAATGGAGACCATACTTGTAAAGGCACATGAAGCTAAGGGTGCATATACAATTTGTATTAAGATAGGAAAGACTGAACTATGATTGTACTGTGAAGAGAAAAGCTCGAGCATAGTAAAAGGACAGGCTAAAGGAGGCAAAATACAAGATAGAAGACAGATTGAGGAAAAAATAGGATGGTATTGAGGCAACTGGAGGTGATTAGACAAGGAGCACGACTCAGAAACTTGCACCTGAATCAGGGGAGAAGATGACACTTCCAGAAAAATTACAATGACTGTAAGGCAATCTGGGATGGGGCAGGGAAGTCAAATGGTCATTTCATGGGATGAAAGGCATATAGAGTTTTCACTAGAATAAATTGCTGTCAACATGTGCACAGAATTCAAGAGTAGGGGTGTCAAAGGTTTCAAAAGGGGTTGCAAGGTGGGGAAAATGTGACTGAGGTTGTAGGCATGGGATTCAGCTGAGGTGGAAGAGAAAAACTGTTTAGTCAGGAAGACTGTAGAATGGAAACAGAAGAGAAATTCTTTTGCAGTGGGGGGAGACAGGCATGGAGAAGCAGCTTCCGTGGAAACACTGCACTGTATAAGCACAAGTGCAGGAAGTTGAACACTGAAAGTGATTCCGAGGTGCAGCTTAGTGGGGCAGACCATGCAATTACAGAACACATTAAAAGAACTAATGGTAAAAGAGAATGGAAAGAAAACACATCAATGTACAAGTTAAAAAAACCCAACCAACAAACCTGAAAAAAAAAAAAGAAAAAAAGCCTGAGAGTGGATGAGAAGTTATCTGCTATTGCCTATAAGAAACGATGGGGAAAAAGATCAAGCAAGAAGGCCTGTGGGTGACACTGACCTCAGTATCTTGAGAATAAGTACTTTCTTACCATGTGTTCTCCAGCGTGGAGAAATTCCACACTTCAGATCAATTCTATTGATGCAAACAGGAATGTGTAATGATTAAATTATTTGTGTGAGGTGATACAGAAATCAGAGCCAAACATTGACCCCAAGACCTCTGAATCCCAAGTCAGACAGTTTGTGAGCTAATAACTGCCTGTTGTGTAGCATGGACAGAAGTCTTACATCCCCTTACTCTCTGCAGAGCCTCTCTGTCTTTTCCTGGTATAGGTCTACTAATGAAAGGTCATCTTAATTAAGATGCTACTCAACAGCAGATTGTCTCAAAACATTTTGCCTTTCTCAGTTTTCTGTATTCACCATGAACTCTGAAATGGTAGGAACAAAGGCACACTCAGAAATGGGTCGGGTTTTTTATCTGCTAATAGGTGGCCAGAAAAGAAAGCAAACTATGACTCATCACATCACATATTTTAATGCTTCCCATAGCACAGAGAAACAAACGTAAAAATTCACTACTCATGAAGTATCTACCAATGCCAACAGCTAATTTAGGCCCAACATACATGCTATGCAGAGAGAATAAATTCTTATAACACGTCAAGTCTGGAATGCAGGGCAGCCTGGTAATGATACTGAAGCAACACACTTTGCATACTGATTTCTGTGGTACTGCTCTTTGTTTCAAAAAACATATTTATGCAGTTTCACTGGGAGCATAGGTGTCATATCCAAATAAATTAGGAAATCCAGACAGAGTAACTAGTTTGTTAACAGCTCATTCTATAGCTGGGGAGTGATGCCTTCTAGGGTTTTGGATTCTGTTTGTAAAATAAAAGTTATGGATATGCTTCTTGTTCTTCTTTCAGATTTTGGAGATTTAAAATATTTCCTAATCTATTTTTATAGATTCTGTGTACCCTGTGGAGTCACTTCATGTATAATTTTGATGTACTGATAGTTTACTGAACATTTAGAAACAACATAATTCACTAGCTTCTTATTTTTTATTTGAAGAATCTTTGAGACTTTTTATCTCCTTCTTAGCTAACTACTTCTTTAGCTCTGTGTGTTCAGAATTTTGAGAGTTGATTTTAATAGGTCTGATCTTGCATGCAATTCATCTGCATAACTCTTCCTCAAGAAATCTACAGCACAATAAACAAATAAAAGAACTTCACCTCAGTGAATCTCCTCAGTGGTTTTGCATGACTTTTACTTCACCACTTGAACCTCTTCAACACACTGTCAAACTGACTGTGCTTTCTGCTTATCTGAGATTACTTTCTCTCCACTGAAATGCAGTTCATTACTTTCTTCAATGGAATTCTAAATCTGTTCTCTAATAGATTTCTAATCCTTAGCAAGCCCATGCATTACGAAGCAACCACTGTGCTTGCCATATGGTTAGCCTGATTTTCAGTGACCCTGCCACATAATTTTCATTAAGAGCATGTGATTAGGAAAATACCACACCAACAAGAATGTGATTCCCCTTTCTGGCTTTCCTTTCTTGTTCTGAGGAGATTCTTATTATCACACACCCTCCAGCTTTTATGGACAACTGTGATTGTTTCCCCTCAGAAATCTCCTGTTCTTACTTTTCAGTATATTCAAAAGCATCATAAAACCTTGTTTCTCAAGCTCAGAGTGATGGGTGCACTGTTCCTGTATGTTTGTAGTTCATTCGCTTGTAGAAGAATCAATAGATCAATAGACTTTTGATCTATTCAAATAAGGATGGCACTGTAATATAAAGAATATTTGCATACTAGCACACTATTAAAATAAAAATGTTGTGTGTTATTTTCATCATATTTCTGGCCATGCAAAACATTCTGAACCACTTCAGATCATTAATAATCTTGTGCAGTTTTTCACAGCAATAGACTTCTTCAAAATGTCCTTGGAGAATCCCTGCTCATGTAACTGTATATCACCTCACTATATCCTTATTTCACCAACTGTGGATTTCTATCTCATGTCCTGTACCAAGCTGTCCTGAGATTATACTAATATTTTTCAATAGTAGCAACTATTAACCTCCAAAGTACAGGAATTTCTGTGTTGGAAGGAGAAAAAAAATATATACGCATCAGAGGACAGTGATGCTTAAGCATCTTTTGCAATATGAACACAGTAGTGAATCTGAACAATTTGCCTGCTTCGCATTCAAAGAAAATGAAGTATCTAAAAATGAAGGATGTTTAGAATGACCACATTTAGCAAGGGTTTTGAGATCTTTGGGTTGACCATGGCTGAATGCCAGGTGCCCACCAAAGCCATTCTATCACTCCCCCCTCCTTTGCTGGACAGGGGAG
>JANZLQ010000031.1:22346129-22359592 GCA_026212715.1 Elanus axillaris
TCAGCCTTGGCTGGTGGCGGGTCCATCTTAGAGCCAGCTGGTATTGGCTCTGTTGGACACAGGGGAAGCTTCCAGCATCTTCTCACAGAATCCACCCCTGTAACCCCCCTGCTACCAAAACCTTGCCACAGAAACCCAATACAAAGTTGAGGTTTTCATGGTTTATGTTTTCTTTATTGGTTTATTATAGTGTGGCATTTTTTGGAACTAATTATTTTAGTATTAATTTTAGAGATACTTCTCAATCCCAGGCTACACCAGGCATCTTGGGAATGAGTCCTGCTGAAGAAAGACATTTACAAAGTAATTATTAAGTACTCAGGTGAGTGAACATATTCTTTTCACAATTAAAACATACAGAAGTTGTTCTCAAATTAATATTTTGTTACCATGACAGAACAACTCCCCTTATCTTGTATGTACACTGGAGTCAGGACTAACAGCCCCAGAGTGACGGTGGCAAGAATCAGTCATGGAGAGTGTATAGGGCACTAAGAGGCACAACAACAATTCCAAAGCAAAAATACAAGCACATAATGATGCACTGCTTGAATATAAACTTCTCTCTCAGCATTTTTTTGCGTCACCAGCTATTTATTTCAATACTGTGTATGTCATCAGTACTTTGGCAGACAGCCCATTTTATTCATTTTAATACTTGTTTTGTATAAACAGCACATATAAAAGCTTAGTTCTGGAATAGCTCATTAATCTTCACTTGTTAAAGGCTGGTTTGTCAAAATGCACTTGGTAGCTGCATCATTTGTGACATCATCCCAACCTGTGATGGTAAAAGCCATAAGAATTCAAATAAAAGTGTTATAAATCTTTCCTTCATATTCTTAACCAATAATTTCACAGTGGAAAAATATCAGGGCATCACTTTCCAGAGGCACAGAGTGCCTGTGTTTCTATTCCTGGTCAACATTAGAACATGTTCCAGTGCCTCCTCACATGGTGTTTTCCCTGCTGATGTAACTAGCTAGACAGGACAGAACTATAAATGTTATAATGAGACACAGTGCTTTCCATGTGGGAGTAGGGCTGATAAGCATACGCTACAAATTTTAAGCAGTTTTAAACTACCCTCTTTTGGCTCAAAGAAACCACCAGTGCTTTTATTATACCCTCTAGATTTAGTTGTTTTTGTTGAAAGGGAAGGCTCTGACCTGCTACGACCAGAGGCTTGCTTCAGTGCTGTAAACATGCCAAATGCAGACTTTTAAAGATGCTCCCAGTTTGGGAACATGTATCAAATCTATGTCAGCAACTTGGTTTACCTGTAACTTCAGTGGGTGAAAACCAGCCCCAGACCATTTGAAGTGGCTCAGTTCCATATATTCAAGTGAGATGGAAAACTAGCAATGACACAATCCTTTCTGTGCCTTTGAATTGACTATTGATCTCAGCAAAGAGCACTGACTGCAGTAAAAGTGGTTCCGGCACTAAAAGCTGGTTATTGAGAACCACCTCTATTAGAGAGACAAGAACATTATTCTGTCCCTCCTTGCTTCATTAACACTTCAGTGAACCCAGGTGGGACAAGGGCTTTCAAAGCCCTCTTGGAAAAACTTTTGCCTTTCAGGACCTGACATTTCCCAGTTGGAACTGTATCTTTTTGTATGAAAATTGAAAGCAGGTGTATCTCATGGCGATTAAATCCTAATTTTTTTGATGTGCATCCATCATTCATGCTGGTGACCTAATCCCTGTGAAGTCAATGTGAGAGAAGGAAAGACAATTCACACACCCATTCCAAAGTCTTCCACTATGCTCCTTGCAGATGAGTTAAAGGTGATTTTTTTTTTCTGGAAAAATTTGACAAATAATTTAAAGTAAGGAACAGTTGAGAAAACTGCTACCTCTTCTACAGACAGTTTGTGAAGAAATGAACAGGTACATCCATAATTTACATTACTCATGAATAATTACCCATCCAGCTCTCTTTTCTGTCCATTCACTGCCAGTGAGGTACATGCCATAACCACAACCACATGTTTTTCTCA
Organism: Elanus axillaris; assembly: GCA_026212715.1. NCBI lineage: Eukaryota > Metazoa > Chordata > Aves > Accipitriformes > Accipitridae > Elanus > Elanus axillaris. Next base: position 22,348,136 of record JANZLQ010000031.1, read on the forward strand.
GTTAATGTTTTTATCTCCTATGTTCTTCAGAAATGTTGTCAGGTTTGCAATCAGTGCAAATAAGTATCTCTCACTGACTTCAGTTGAGTTATGTGATTTACACCAGCCAAGGAGCTCTCTGCAGTTTTACTTCGCTCCCTTTTTTCTTCCTCTACTTGCATGAAGAATTTGTTAACTCACATATACAATCCCATTGAATTATTCACCAGGGTAAGTGAAGGTTACATGATTAGGCTCTCTGAATCAGACTTCTGATGTGACTTTAGTTACAGACTTTCTTTTTTTTTTTCCCCAAAAAAGGGTATGGAAAAGGAGTTTCATACTCCACAAGCGTATTCTAAATAGCCATAACCAGCCATTTGTCCTTCCTTTTGCTCTATAACCAGCCCTCCTGACTGATGGCAGCTCTGTGTGTGGAAGCATTTAGATTCACCTAGAACCTAGGAGAAAAAGGTTCCTTTGAGTCCTACATACTTGAGGCCTTGAGCTCTGTGGATATCTCAATATACCCAAACTGTGTCATATTCTGGAAATCATGACTCTCCTCGCCATCTCTCTCTATCTCTGGACTGCTGATAAATACACATAAGTCACTCACTCATAGCATCAGTGCTCCTTGCAGGACTTTCTTTCACTTCCCAGGGATCATGGCACACACAACATTCATGAAATGGATGCCCCCTTCCCATCATGCTTACTGACACCATATCTGCCAGCATATATCATTCAGACCCATAACACTGTTGCCACCTGAAGAGCACACAGCAGCCTGGGCTCAAAACTACAAAATGCTGCCAGCTGCAGTCAGCTGAGCTCAAGATGTATTTCACCTGCAACGCTTGATGCCCTTCCTTCTCATTTAAGATGCATAAAACCTCCTAATAAACATCACTATGAGAGATAGGACTTTTATCTAACTCTCTTGGGAGAATAATCCATCACTCAGAGTCTTTGAAAACAGCTTGTCCTATGAACCTGTAGGCCCAAAAAAGCCAGAGGTACCAGAGGACTAGATCTTTATGTTCATAAATGGTGAGGCCAGAGCCATTACACTGAGGAGGGAACCCCCTATTTAGGCCAGATAACTCCCCATGGTCATTAAGCTATCCATGTACTGAGTCCCGCCATTAACACATTTGCATAACTACCAGAAGAGCACTAAAACATCAAGAGATGGTAAGCCCACTGTCCATAGGTCTTGCAGCAGTTACTGAAACTCACTTCTCAAAGTAGTGCCTTGGTTTCTTTCCCTCCAGCATCACCTTTGGTGATATTGTTCAGGGAAGAGGACCACTGGATTAACAGATTATACAACCAGGAGCTGCTTGGAGGAACCAAAATACAAAGCTGAGCTCCAGACCTCAAGTTGCAGGTGAAGACTCCTTATTGAGCTAGAGCAGTTTCAGGATCTCTTGAAGCTATGTTGACTTTTTTTCATGTCAGTGTATCTTAGAGCTATTTTAAATCGGAGTCTGCAAAAACTTCCAAGGGGCCATTATGACAGTTAGAGATTACCAATGAATAAAGAAATCTGGTATGTCCCCTTTGTAATACTTGCTGCAGGGTTGTAGGATGAAAATTAAGGACACTATCTCCTTAAAGCTCTCCCACATTTTCTGACTTTTCAGATAATCTTTCTCTTCTCCAAACCCCTTTATCATTTTATCTTATTTCCCCTGGCTCCTTCCATTGGCCTCACCCCTGGTTTGTTCTATAATCTGCATCCTTCCCTTCCCATCCTGCCCTCAGCAGCTCCATTTCTCACTGAAAGCCCTCTCCAGCACTAGCTTTCAGCTTTGCCAGGTATGCTTTAGGCCACTGTCAGCTTTCCTCACACTCAAGACTCATCTTTCTCCCTGCTCCCATGTCTTCCCCCCTCCTCCATCAAGTACCATGAGCTGCTGTAAATTTTTACGTGTATTTTCTTCCCTTGTGAACTTCTTCAACATATGACCTGCAGTTTCTTTCACTTTATCCATATTTTCAATAACCTCTATTTCCTCTTCCCAGACTGTATGCACCCAGCAGATGCTCTCTTCACCCATCTAAAACTATTTCTCCTCTGAATTGTTCTTCATCTTTTTAACTCTGTGATGATCTTTGAAATTATCAGTTGTCTTGAAACACTCCTTTATAGCCCTGCTGTCTTCTGCAATTCCAGGGTTTTTTAATGGATGGGATCGTGCTGGTATAGTCTGTAGAAACCTTTAATTTACCTGTATCATTCATGATTCAATGACCTGAGTTCTATTCAACAACACTGTGTCCAGTGAAAAGTAATATTCTGAAGCATGCATTATATTTACATTTTTCTTCAAATGTAATACCTCAGCTGTAGAGCCAAGCATGTTTTCACATTCCTTTTGAGATTAGAGAAGCTTTCACTCATATTCCTGTCCTATGATCTAAAAGTACTCTCTCCCCCACTTTTTAAAACTTTTTTTTATGTATAGCTGTCCTTGGAGAAAGTTGTCCCAACAAACACCAAATGAAACACAAGTCACACCAGCAAAAATATGAAAATAAAGCAGACAAATCCCTGCTTACTTAGATATATTGAGAAAACCAACCAACCAAAACAACAACCCACCACTAAATGACAAAAATACCCAAGGAATTTTGTGCCCTGTGTATCTTAGCTCCTTCTGAAGGTCTCTCTCATTTGCAATGGCAAAATACCTTACAGTAGTTTCCCAAAGGTTAACATAATGCTGCAGTAATATTTTCTTTCCTTCCATCAGTGGATTTATTTTGTCAATGATGGTTGTCTGCCTCAGCAAAACAGCTTCTCCTCTATTTAGCTCATGTGGGGCTGAATCCTGTGGTACTAGTCCCACTGAAGTCGGTGGGAGTGCTGACTTTGTAAGAACCAGATGTGTCCCACTGAATAATTATCCAGGGCTGAACAAAATCCCAGAAGTTGTGTGTTCGGACAAGTATTTGCATCTTAAGGTTGTTAACCAAAGCAGGAGCCCCACTAAAACAACCTTTCCTGCCATCTCCCAATAATGCCCTTACTGACCTCTTCAAATAAATATTTCCACTAAAAAAACCCCAACAGATAGAGATAAGATTTCAGCAAAGATAAAAGATCCAGTATTATTCAACAAAAGATTGGAGCATTAAACCTTTCCCATCTGTAAGTCAATTTGATTTTTAAACAGAGGTCAGCTGGGTTTTTTTCTGCTGTAGAAATACATACAAAAATTCCTAGTAGAAACTCATTTTCTGAAGTTTTACTAAACCAAAGTATGTCTGAGGCATAGGAAGGTGGAGTTCATTCTAATGTTGAAGAGTATATAGTAACCACAGCATTTAGCAATTTAGCTATTAAAGTCATATCTTACTGTTGCCTAATTGCTGCCTTATTGCCACCTAGTTTCTAACTTATCTTCCACATTTTTCTTTCCAGCCAGTGCAGATACATTCTGTGAGAAAACGGGAGAAAATTTGTTCTGGTGAAATCACTGAAGACTTAGTATCTCATTTTAGTAAGAATTTAAAATTTACAATCAAATTGGGTGTTAAAGTTAAAAGCAGTCTTCAAATTTTAAAATGTCCTTTCTGCTTAAAAATTGCATGAACTATGCTAAACCTGAAACAGTCAGAAAGTGTTTCAAAGATACTTTGACTAGCATCTTAGTGATGATGCAACTCACTAGTAGATAAGTGTGTTGTTCCCCCTTTTTTTTAATATCCAACATATCCAACAACCTGGCAGAAGAACCCTGTGCTGCTGGTGGCATAGGTCTAAAATTCTGGAGATTCATCCAAGGAAAAAAATCCCTTTTGTAGCCTTTCTGGACAGGGCCCACTGTTTCCCAAAGCATGAGGCAGAGGGCTAGTCATTTGAGATTGAACATTGGTGCAATACACTTTTGCTCAGGGAGTAGGAACTTTGCACCTGAGAATGCTTTTTTCCAAGTGAGAAAGAGAAACAGGGCAAAAATATAGTGTTCATTAAAAGACTCCCTCTGGGGCTGTTTCCTAAAGGAATCTGCTTGTAAATTAACAGGTTTTGGCTCTGACTTGCCACCCTGAGCCCAGATGGACATCGTGCTGCAAGCCAGAGATTCCCCCAACTGCCACAGCTCTAGTTAAGCTGATGCCTGAGTAACAGTACCAAAGAAAGATGATAGAGGACAATAAATGCATGTTGTCAGAAGCTCCACGTGGCAAGAGAATAAAATATTTTTTTATTCGCACTCAATTTTTTTTTCATTACTGACTTTCCTGATAAGCTTATAAAGTGCATGGGTCTGAGCCTGCCACAGATTCTGACGTGGCTTTGGCCAGGTACATTGGATTTGTTAAACCCAAATATTTAAGTTCATAAAAAACCTGGGAATGCCCAAACTTATGAAGGTGTTCATAATTTGGGGAGCATCCTGTCGTGTGTGTCAGGGGCCTGAGGGTACCCCCCTGCCCCCCACCAGGGCTCAGGGCCAGTTTGGAGCTAGGGCAGCCTTGTCCCACCACCCACAGACAGCTCCTCCTGGGAGCCAGGGCAGCTCGGGAGCCTGGGGGCCTCTGTGGCATACAGCTCACAGGGGGGAAGGTCATGCACAGCCCAGGACCCAGGGTCTGCAGGGCCAGCTCAGGGGCTGAAAGTGCCTGAACTCACCCTCAGGGCACAGCACATCTGGGGGTGACCTGGGGAGGCAGGGCTGTCAGGGCAGTGCAGTGCCCCCCCTCTGAGGCCAACCAGCTCCATCCCGCAGCTCCACCAGGTGAGCTGGAGCAGGCACGGGACAGTAACCAGGGCTGGCCACAGCCCAGCCACCCCAAGGCACTGCCACAGGCCCCAGGCTCAGCTGAGAAGGCAGCCCCTTGGACCAGATGGGGGCCAGGGCAGGGATGCGTCTGGGCTGGAGGTCAAGCCTGGTCCAAGCTCAGCTGAAAGCCCTCCCCATGCCCTGCCCACAGTGCAAGGCTGTCTGGCCATGCTCCCTGTAGCCCCAGGATCATGGGCCTGCCCGCTGCAGCATGCTCTGAGCTGGCCTTCAGCCTCAGCGAGGGAACACCGCCAGGGTCCTGATAGCAGGATCCCAGTACAGGGCGTAACTTGTTATCAAATGGATATTTTATGCCAAAAGCTATGACAATACAATAGGGCAAGACTGCTTTTGCAATGTTTATCTGACTGGGGGGGGGGGGGGGGGGAAGAATTGCTGAGGGACTGTTAGGCAACTGCCAAAGCTGGTTGCATTTTTTATGTCTATGACTTTTAAAGTGTTGGTAACAAGAGTACCAGGGGCAGCTCTTACCTTGGCACCAGTGGTATCCATCACCATCAGGATTTTGTAATTCTCAGTAAAACCTTCCTGAGTCCCATGTCCCCCTTGCACCAAGCATGGCAGCACACATGACAATACTGCAGCACAGAGGTCCCACTCCGTGGCCTGCGGTGGGGATGCCCACCGGCTAAAAGTCATTAGAGCTGCCACCAACAAAGACAGCCTCAGAAAGACAGTTGGACATACTGTACCACCAGTGCCCTGCCACAGCCCCCTTCTGACCAGTCAGTTGACTGGCAGTCTGTAATTGCACTTGGATTAAAACTTCCAGGAGCTCTTTGATTGTATTTTGTTTTCTAAAAATCTCCATCAGGAAGCTAAAAAGGCAAAAAGCAAAACAAAACAAATTCTTCAGGGAGACTCAAATTTGTTCTGCTGAAAAACCCAAGAGCTTACTACTCCCAACAGTGCCAGATGCTGCAGTGGGAGAGAGCAGGAGGTAGTCCTCACATCATTAACAACACACCCCAATGCAATTTGCATTTGAGTAATATTTGAGTAAAAACTAGAGCTTGGTTTTCAGATGAGACATTATCAATCCTTCTCTGGCTCACCTGAAAAGCAGGGGCTAAAAGCTGTACTGCCACAGGCAAGTAGGCCAGCATGGAAGAAAAAGGCTTTGATGTTATCCTGATCAAAATGGCACCCCAGCCACTGCGAGCAGGGGAGGAGGAAGGCTAGGTGGCCAGACAGAGTGGTTGTGACTCAGGTTCATTCTCAGTTCTCCTTCTGGGGCAGGGCTGGTATAATCTAGCCCTTAATATGCAAGTTACTGGTGGAGAGTACTATAAATATGGAACATCAAAATGTCAGTTGCACAGTCACTTTAAACAGATATGTCCTAGCACTCTCTTCCTTCTGTGCAGGAAAGATAATAATCTGTTAAACTTTCTCCTGGAACCATATTTTAGCATTTTAATTATAGACCCAACACATGCACTAAACACACTCTCAATAAAGGTCATGCCTTAATAGAGTCAGTACAGCATGCTTCTGTGACCCTGCAAGGTCACTACCTGAGAGGAATCACCAACAAGGCGACTGGCTTACTGCCAGGACAACCAGCAGTTACCAGGGCTGTTTCAGGAGGCCACTGCGGCTATTGGCCAGCAGAGAAGTGCAGGGAGGCAACGTTCTGCCACTTATCCACACCAGTGTTCATCCACAGGAGATCAAATTAATTTACATGTAGTTATTATTTCTTCTAATGGAGAGCTGCTACTGGTCTGAAAATTATTTACTGGGTTATTACTGGTGATGGATGCCGTGGAGGAAGCCTATGCCTTTCTTCCTCCTTTGAGCACTATCTCCCTCTGCTGTCCTGCCGCAGCTCTGCGCTTTGACTCCAAAAGGTGACCTCTAAAGAGTAACCAAAATAAGTAAGTTGAAAACTTAAACAAATACCTTGTAAAATTTTTGCTCCACACTAGTTTCATCAGAAACACTTTAGTGTCAGGAAGGGTCAGTCCCAAACACTGGAGGCTTTGCAGTGTAAAATATGTATATAAAGAACAGCTGGGAGAAAGTTTTTCTCCTTACAGAGCTGCCCCATCAGGTTTCTATTACTAGTAAGAAGTAATAAGCAGTAACAACTTCTTCTCTGGGAGGGAAGTAACATGAATTTCTAAGCAGCAGAGATCCTCTGAAGACAAATAAATATGAAAAGTGTTCTCAGCTGTTGCTTTTTGATGTAAAGAAAACATGGGGCAAATACCTGACCAAAGCAGGGGTAGTTCTTGCATGTCCCTGTATCTATATGCAGGATATCAGGACTCAAAGGGCCAGTTCTGAGGATAGCCTGTGAGGTGTATGGGCTGGATAGCACCTCTAAGAAACCTAAAATAAAGGTCAAATAAAGGCGTTACTCTGTCGTTTCTCATTGGCATGGATCACTACTTCAGACAGCATGCTACCAGCCTCTTCAAGAGGCTCTGGGCACTTCTTTGTTTCCAGATCAGCAGAACTCCTAAGTCAGTTTCAGTCCTGAAAGGTAAAGTGCCAATGCACTTATGGTTTTGCTTTAATTGGTATTTTTCCAACATTTTCATGAGAAAATCCAAAAGTTCATTTCCTTTCATAAGCCTGCGATGAATATAAATACTTGAAGCAGTAAGGCAAGTTCATGCTAGGTTTACAGTGCCAATAGCTATTTTTATGTTCTCCATGGATGAACCATGACAATACTGTCCTGAGTGATAAAATGCTTATTAGAACATGGATTGCAAACATGAGGCTACAGTCCTGATGGTTCACTTTTCCAAACCCAAGTAAGATAGCATTTTGCTGATTGCACTGCCTTGAATTCTTGCAAGCAGTGTCTTAAGTTCTACTGTGATTTAAAGGGGGACAAAATTCATTCTTATTTAGTTGTGAGTCCTTCAGCACAGTCAGCGTATGCATGTGAGGGCACATTTTGCCCCTTCCTATCTAATGTACACATTACAGTTCAAATTCTTCTCTTAAATATACTTAGTATGAGACAGTGCATGATATTTTATTTATGCTAGCAGTGAGGTGTTGAAATTTTCATTATTCCAATTATCAATAGTGTTGAAAAAGGAGTGTCATGTTTCTCAGTCAGCACCATATTTTTCTTCTGCAACCTCTGAGTAGAAACACTGGGAGCATCTTGCTCCATACAGTTTAGGATCAACACTGGACCAAAGGTCAGCATTGTTCTGTAGCTCTGTGCAGTACCTCGTGCATCCAATTAACTAATGAAATCTGAATGATGGGGGGGGGGGGGTTTAAAATCTTTTTCTCCATAATGTTCCCAGTCTGCAACAGACAAGAGCATTCAGTCAGCCATGGCACTGCTCTGTTGGAATTACAATGTAAAGTAATAAATCAGGGTACAGTGTCAGACTAGAGAGAAGCCCAACCCACACACTACTCCGTCTGTGTGGATCCCAAAGAATAAGGAGTTTTCAAAATCCTCTGCCCTGTTATGGATCCCAATGGCTCCTTGACAGAAGTCCAAACCCACACATGGAGCTGTCTCAGAACAGCTTCCTCAGGTTTGTAGTGCCCAAATAACCTCATAATATTGTGCTCTTTCTGACATTACAAAAAGTCTTCCCTAAAAATTATATGGCTTTTAATTCAGGTATTGTTTTAGCGTTCCTATTTTTACCCCAGCTTGTACAAAGTTCCAGAAAAATATAAACCAAGCAACAGAAGGGCAACAACTGCAATGTGTCTCTGATATATACGGACCCAACATCTACCCACTACTGAATTAGTATACTAATGATGTTACTGCTTTAATTAACCATGCTACTGTGCCTGTACTGGACTCTTTCCCAAGAACTCTTCAGCTTACTGCATAAGGCAAGGACACTGATTTTCTTTTAAAATTTTTTTTCCCTTTATTGACAAGGCTGCCAAGTTCACAGAAGAATCAATAACCAAGGATATTCACATAGGATAAGATTTACAATGCATGTTTCACAGACAGCAACAACTGGGACCTAGGAGCACTTACTGAAACCAACAAAATGACAACTGATATGTCCTCCAGTGAATCTATGTTAAGACGTCCTGTCTGCAGTAATTAAAAACTAGGTAATCTCACCTGTGTGAAAAGCCCACTGTAAAATCAGCTCTACTTAGTATAGTAACTTGACATGTTGACTTTTTACATCAGCAGCTGTGTCCTCTAAGCCAGCCTCTGGCCTCACTATGCCAAGTAGCACTTCCCTTAAATCAAGTAGAGAGTAAGGCGCTATCCACTGTGCATGTTCTTCTCAAGTGATCCCTCTTGGTTTTCCTACAATCTCTTTCCTTCAGTATTATGTATGTGATGGTCTGGTAACGCACTAATTACACCTGAGCAAATTATATCTGAACAAACACAAAAAATATTTTTTCACACAGTTCTTTTTTTCATACATAAATTTTGTAATAATTATATCTCTCTTTCAATCCTTTGAGCTTATTTAAGCAAATGTGCCCTCTGTCAGTAAAATACTCAAGTTTTCTGTTGTGTACTGATAGCTGTGCAAGACCTAGAATCCTGAGCACAAGGATTCCCTGGGTATTCATAGTGTACAGTATAAATTAAATTGATTCTATTTCTTCCTATACTCCAGAAACACCCTTAAACTTCTACCAAAATCAGAACACACGCACTGAAAAAAGGAGTCTTTTCCATACTTCTTTAAGACACATATTTGTACTGACTTCATGCAGCAACTTTCATGCAAAGATATAATGAAGAAAAAAAAGGAACTAACCTTATCATAGGTTATTGCATGTAGGAAGTATTATAAATATTATTAATTGCTTGGCTCTCTTCCTTCTCTGTCATATTTCCCTCAGGTCTCTGTTCCATGCTCAAGGCCATTATTTGATGGGGGAGGTATAAAGTCATAACAGGCTGATGTAAATTTCCTTTGAGATGTCTTATATATCACAATACCACGAGGGAGATGAAACAGCAATTTTATTCCTGTTCATAAGTAAGGATGGAAGAAATGCTTCATCTGAAGAGAACTAAACTGATGCCGAATGGCATCAGTTTAAGGCCAGTATAGTATATTATTCTTCAGGTAAATCTTTGATAACACTTATTGCCTTTTTCAGGTGGATCTTTGATAACACTTACTGCCTTTTTCAAGATCCTTTCTGGAAGGAGGGCTTGTAATTCTGAGGAGGAAATTAACAACTCCAGAACTGAGGGAGATAAAGATGTCTGTGTCAAGAGTCTTAGACATGCTCCATCAGTGCACTGAATTTTCTGCTTCTGCCAAATTAAAATCAGAAACTTATTACAGAAATTGAAACAAAGTAGCTCAGGCAGTCACTTTTTAAGATCACCATCAGCCTCTGAACAGTTCAGGAGTCTTTTGCCAGTCTAGTGTAGATACCTAGGTTGTTGGTTTGAAAAGGTGCAGATCTACAACTCTGACAGGGATACTTTTGGCATCTTGGCTTTCCCGAGCATGCCAAGAAAACCACTTATTTATCTTAAAAAGCTTGATTAGGAATTCACGTGGGCAAATTTACAGAACATATAAAAACTTAGGGAGAATATTCATTTCACAAATACTATAATGTGTCCATCCAGGTAAATAACACTTTAGGTGAGCACGTTCCATACCATGAACAAGTCTATGTCCAGTATCTGTTCCCTCTCCACATGTTGCCTTTAGAAATCACCCATTATCTAATGTGCCAGATGACCTTTTAATAAAACACCAGTGAAGTGACATTTTAAAATATTTCTTACAACCACAGTCTCTAGCTTCTGCCAGCAGCACATTTCTGCTGTTTAACTGGTAACCTGATTTTTTCCCCCAAAGAATTTCACCATCCACATTAGCAACAAAGCAGATCCTGTGCAGATGCAAGTATGTGCAAGTCTGCTGTAGACAAGAGAGGTACTGTGCTCCTTTATACTGTTCAAGGTTCTATTCCAGAAACATTTTAGGCTTTGATCCACTTATAACTGTCACAGTTAGGTTTTCGGATGAGCCAGTTCACTTGAACAAACTGAAAGGGGGACACTGTTTGTCCTCCAACTATCTTCAAAACTGGGTAATAAATACCAACTTTGCTACATCAGTAAACCCTGTTAAAATTATATAGCACAGCTCAAGAGGAAGAAAATTTGCTGAAATCCAGCTCTTGTTCACATGTGGACAAGATGCTGCTTTTACGTACAGGTTTTCTCACAGCAGTTTAATTGATGAGGCAGCAATATCTTTACTCAACTAATTACTACCTTACTCCTGATGGGAAGGATTGTTACCTATTCAACATATACAGAGATAATCACAATATTTTGCCATCAAAATTGATGGCAGCACTTTATAAGCAGAGTAAAACTAAGAATGAAAAGGGGTGACAAAATCTATCAGCTGAAAAGTAGGAGAGAGGGGAACTACACAGTCATTTAAAATAGAGCGTCAGGAATTGATGAGTAGTGAGTCGGGGAGCCAGGAAAGTGTCTCAGTAGAAAAAGTTGGCATAGCTGATAATTGAGCTACATAGTCAAGAAGATAAAATATATATGTATGTTTCCTGGAGAATGAGTTTCCCAGAATTCTGTGTGCTATTGATTTTTTTTTTTCCCACTTAAGTGACATATTTGGTTTTCTAAACTACTTCCACTGAGACTCTGTAGTGGTAAAACCAGAACTGTCCGTCCCCTGCCCCC
>JANZLQ010000031.1:22366997-22380218 GCA_026212715.1 Elanus axillaris
CTATTAAACTGTTCTTATCTCAACCCACGAGTTTTACTTTTTTTTTTTCCCCGATTTTCTCCCCCATCCCACTTGGGAGGGGGGGGAGAAGGGGTGAGCAGCTGAGTGGTGTTAGTTGCTTGCTGGCATTAAACCACGACAGTAGCTCAAGAAGAGCCAGAAAGCATGACAGATTTTTAAGAGCAGATTTGACATGGATCTTCCTTTGCCAGTAGCTGATAAGGGTCCTGTCAAAGACAAGTAGTGACAGGCTTTCTTCACCATACAATCCAGAGGCACCTCATTCCCAGCATCAGTAGGCAGAGACAGAGTGCCCGTAGAGCTTATCCAGTTAATCAACCAGTTCCAAAATAAGTCAGGTTTGAAGGAAGATCAGCTGGGCAAGATGGTGGTACTAAAATTGTTCTAAAGCAACCAGACTAGGAAAGGAAGAGAGGAAATGAAAACATCATTGTTTTAATGATACAAGCATTTTGTGGGGCTTTAGATTTAAGAGACTTTCCCTGCATTAGAGTAATTAATTAACAACAGAAGGTAAAAAGAATTAATTGGGATTAGTAGCTGCACTCACCAGTCAATTTGGCATTGTGCATGAAACAACCAAGATGCAGTTTAAAAATTGTACACAAGATGGCATGAGGATGCTCCACCAGAATTAGTTTAGTATTTGGTGCACCAACCCCAATGCCCTTATATGACTCTTCGGTTGGAAACACACGAGGACAGGAGCTTAAAGAATAAGCTGTTTACGCAGAGCTGTACCATGGTTAACAAACATACATACAGTAACATCCTGCAACTACCTTGACCTTTAACCAAGATGCTCTATTGTGTTTGAGAAATCCAAGCTCATCTTTTGCAAGCAGAGCTAACCCCAACTCGTGTTTAGTCTATAGGTTTTAAGAATGCCCTGCTGAAAGCAGAACCACAGGATATGTTCAGCAAAGTCTTGGATGTGAAAAGTCTTAATTTGTATATTGCACAATTATTAATGGTCTCATGAAATCATTTTGAGAGTCAAGTAGAGCAAAAAGGACTTGAAAATAATTGACTCCTACATTAGGATTAAACTTGGAAAATAAAACAATGAGCATCTGGAAACACAAGCAAATTTGCTGGAACGAGAAAAAATATGTACAAAAGAGTCAGCTTTGACCACAGATAGAGCTTCCAGACAAAGCCTATTGTAGTGCTTCTGCTAAGCTCTTGCAAGAATCACAGACTCACACAGAGCAGCTGAGGCAGGAAGGCACGTCTGGAGATCTAGTCCAACCCCTGCTCACAGCAGGGTCATCTACAGCAAGTTGCTCAGGGCCATGTCCTGTCAGTTCTTGAAAATCTCCATAGCCTCTGTGGGAAGCCTCTTCCAGTGTTTGACCACCCCCACAGTAGCATAGTAATTTTCTCATGGAAATGGAAATAAAGGATATTCAGTTTGTGCCTGTTGCCTGTCATCCTGTCATGGGGCACCGCTGAGAAGAATCTGGCTCCTTCTTCACTCCCCCTGCCCCCATCAGGTATTTATACACATTGATCAGACCCTCCTGAGCATCTCTGAGCCTTCTCTGCTCCAGGCTAAACAGTCCCAGTTCTCTCAGCCCCTCCTCATATGACAGATGCTCCAGTGGACTTGCTCCAGTACGTCTGTCTCTTGTACTAGAGAGCTCAGCACTAGACCCAGCACTCCAGATGAGTCCCACCAGGACTGAGCAGAGGCAAAAAGATCACATCTCTTTACCTGCCATCAGTGCTGGTCCTAACACAATCCAGGAGGCTGTTGGCCGCCTTTGCTGAAAGGATGCATTGCTGACTCATGGTCAGCTTGGTGTCCACCAAGGCCCAGGGTCTTTTTCAGCAGAGCTGCTTTCCATCTGGTTGGCCTTCAGCCTGTATAGGTGCCTGGCGTTGCTCCTCCCCAGGTGCACGGCTTTGTTGAACTTCATGAGATTCCTGTTGGCCCATTTCTCTAGCCTGTCAAGGTCCCTCTGGAAGGCAGCATGACCTCCTGGTCTATGAACAGCTGCTCATAGTTTTGTGTCACCTAGAAACTTGCTGAGCATGTACTCTGCCCCATGAATCCAGGTCATTAATGAAGATGTTAAACAGTATTGGACTCAGAACTTATGCCTGGACGTTGGACTTTGAACCATTGATTACATGAAAGAAGAATGCACCAGTGAACAAGGGTAGGTATATCAGTCAGTGGTAGAAAGACTGCTGATACATAGGAAGCATTTCTGAAAGACACTTGTTTTTTCTAGTCATTGTTTCAGGGAGGAAGACTGAAAAAGACCCGAGTGTAATGCTGTCAAATATCACTTATGTCAGATTAGATGTGATAAAGGTAAACAATGTCAGGATTTGTAAAAAAAAAAAAACAAAAAAAAAAAAAAAAAACACCACTCCACCCCCCCCATATTTTAACCCCAGCCGGCAACTAAGCATCACGCAGCTGTTCACTCACTCCTCCACCCACCCTGTGGGGTGGGGGAAAGAATCAGGAAAAAAAAGTAAAACTTATGTAGAGATAAAGACAGTTTAACAGGACAGAAAAGAATAAAATAATAATGATAATAATAACAGTGATAATAACAATAGAAAAATTGGAATATACAAAACAATTGATGCAATTGCTCACCTCGCTGACTGATGCCCAGTTAGTCCCCAAGCAGCGATCCACCCCCCGACAGCCAACTCACCCCCATTTTTACACTGGGCATGACATCACATGGTATGGAATATTCCTTTGGCCAGTTTGGGTCAGCTGCCCTGGCTGTGTCCCTTCCCAACTTCTTCTGCCCCTCCAGCCTTCTCGCTGGCTGGGCATGAGAAGCTGAAATATCCTTGACTTAGTACAAACACTACTTAGCAACAACTAAAAATATCAGTGTGTTATCAACATTATTCTCATACTGAATCCAAAACATAACAATATACCAACTAATAGAAAGGAAATTAACTCTATCCCAGCTGAAACCAGGACAGACACAAATGGATTGTGCCAAAAATACTGAGTACAAGCATGTGGGGACTGTCTTTTATCTCAGAAAATACTAAGCTTTCAAAGGAACATGTCCTCTATAGTTTTAGGCAGTAATAAATTTGTTGGTTATTCACCAGATAGTCGTTTTCTCAAAAAATGATTATCACTATAGTCAGATTAAATGACAAGACTTGGAGACCTCAGGAAACATATGGATTTTATAAGAAGAGCAAAAACATCAAGTGACTTATTCACATTTAATTCCTGGTAAGGGTTATAAATTTAATAGAAAAAATAAGGTTATTAACTACAGCAACATAATTTTCCATGTGCATCAGTGAACTGTGTAAAACATCTGAAGGGAAACTTGCTACAGAGGAGATTGCAGGCTAGATACATTGAGAAATTTTGTGCTGTCCTTGCCTACCTATCCTTTAATCGGCTCTGCTTCACTTTGCTGAAACATAAAATAGAAGTGTTGTTACTTAATCGGTTTGGAAATATTTGTAATTGGAGATGAAGGAAAGAAAAATTTGTAGGAAGATCAGTACACCAGAAAATTCAAGAAAAGAAGGATGAAAATGGAACCATAAGGTAAAAGCACCTTAGCCTACATCTTTATTTTCAGTGCCCTTAACAACATAAGTTAAGAATACCTGAACACACTGCACTTGCAAGTATGTTGCAAAATTTGGACATCCATGACATTTGGACATCAGTTACAAGGCCAGTTTATGAACTACCTCCACCCATTTTATCGCCTCTATTCTCATCCCCAGTTCATATGTACTCCTTGGGTACTTAAGATGTGCTGATACACAAGTACGTCTTCAAGGCCTTTCTAACCTAAAACCAAACAGGGTCATTTCACTCAGTCCTGAGGAACTGCAGCATCACTCCTAGCTGTACTAAGGGGTCAATACTAAGGCAAAGCCAGGGAAAGGCAGGGATTTCTTGAGCTAAGACTATGTTTGTGAAGCTACACCTTCAGCATCAACAGGTTAATATTGGTGACAAAAATCTGGTCAACAAAGGACTTCAGCTAACAGGTGTCAGCTCAGCTTTTAGAGGCAATTAAAATAAGACCCAACCTAAAACCTGAACCCTGCAGATGTTGGCAGTAGGCCCTTGGACTCAATACATGGAGCCAGGGCACACTGAAGTAGGAAACACTCCTGAAAACATGCAGGGACTTAAGCATCCTGCCCTATTTGCTTATAGGGAGTGCTCCACAGTCCTACTTGTGCTGCTGGGAAGAGTAGAAATTAGTCCTTATTTCTCTTCCCCTCAGTTAGCTTGACTGGAATACATCTCTGCAATGTGGGAACCCCCTGTTCAAATCTCGTCTCTGACTGGAGTGGGGATTGTAACGTCGATGATCTCCCTGAAGATGACATCACCGCTGACCTTCGCTTATTTTTAGACAGCTTGTTGTCAGTCTCACTTGTCCATTTTTTTACAGAAAACTCAAATATTCCCTGAGCTAAGGACAGGGTTAGGTTAACACAGTCACTGGGCAGCTCTGAATACCAATCTCTCTCCAGCATTTGCCTCAGACAGGAAAGTCCCTGTGTAAGTCAAGCCAGACATGACAGACTATTACCTAATTGTTTCTGTAGCTTGAAGCACATGTATTGCTACCAACCACAAACTTCTACTCCTTGAAGATTTCCTGGATTGTGAGTACCACTGAAGAATATGTTAATCTTTATTTTGATTTCATACTTGGCTGGAGATTAGACATTACCCAAATATTAGACTGAGAAAGGTAGCAATCCAAAACTTAGAGAAATTTCTGTATCATACCCTTACCAATCAAAACAGGATAACAAGCCAGAATGGAAACAAACTTTTTTCCAGAGTCACACATTAGATTTGAATAAAGCTGTACTTTAGTGGGATGGTCAAACAGCTTCTCATATTTAGCTTTATCATTGCTCATGAAAAAAAAGCCTGCATAAAGTGATGTAAATAAGCAGAACCTACTTCTTTTTCTGTTCAGGGGTAAAAAATTGTCAGTTGGAGTTGATAGCAGTGCAAGAATACTTGACTTATGTCAGAGTTACCTACTCTTACATCTAGGCATGTACAGTTGCTCTTGAATGTGCTGTCTCTCCAGAGAACTTTAACAAGAAGGAATGGGCAGGGATCTGACTTTAGTTTGCACTGACTAATATATCTGAACCAGGATGAAGTACAATACAATAGGCTAAAGATACAGGTAAGGAGCAGCACAGAAACAAGGCCGTGGGGGAGGGTGGGAAGCATAGAAGAAGTTATACCTTAGAGTCAGCTCCCAGAAACCACTACCCTCCAAGGCTGCTCCTGAAGGAGGATGATGCAACTTGGGGTTCAGGACAAAGATATTATTACAGGCTGTTGTCCCTTCTGTAGCATAGGAGAGCCCTTCAGGCAACCTGCTTCAATTTTCTTCTAGTTATCCTAGTAATTCCCAAACTTTCAGCTGAACTCAATTCAATTAGTCCTCCAGCTCTAGCATGAAGATCCCCTGTCTCCTCAAACCCTCTCCAGTCACTGAAGTACAAACTCAGGTGTCTCCTTTTCCTCCCTAGCAAAGCACACTGTGTTTATCCCTCATTTGCAATCTCTGTCCCAGGTCTTCCTTTCCAGCAGCTATCAACACCCCTGAAGTCTACATAGTCTGGTTTTCTGATAATATTCAGAAGTAAGTAGGAAACAGCAGTTCAGAAGAAATGTCTACCTACTCCTCTTCACGGCTCCTCTGCCCTGGGATCTAGGTAAAATAGGATCATCCTGATTTGTCTTCACAGTGCTCTTTCCTAAATGTCTCCACCAAAGCTGTTTCTTAAGCCCCCCTTTATTTTGCTGTTCTTCTCTGGACAGTCTTCAAAGGTCTCTTACTCATTTTTGCTTCTGAGTCTTTCTTCCTTTCTCTTTGGAAGGAGATAGTACAATTCTCCTTTCTGGAACTATGTTTCACCCGTGACATACTTCCCCTTGGAGTCATGCCAATGTCAGATCTTCTACCTGCTAAGCATTAGAGCCATACAACTCAGTTCCCAGTGACTGCTAGTCATCTTTTCAGTGCTTTCTTTTGAAGAGGCCACAACATGAACTTGCTGTCATAGACCCTAGAGGGTCTAAAGAAAGTCCTGTTAAGAGACATGATTGGCAACTTAGGCAGAGTCTACTCATTTGAATTAGTCACCTAGACTCAGTTAAAATTAACGGAGTGGAAAAAAAAAAAAAGGTTCAGCAGCAATTCATCTCATCCAGAAATAGATATCTAAATATGAGGTCATTTGCACCCTAGAAGCTCTTATTTACCACTTAAAAAAGGCACTGTACAGTGACTAGCTAGATTAATTCCTCAGTACTGCAGACATCTAAAGCGGTATGAAAATAATGGCAGCCCAAGTAAGCCTAAGAGAAGAGGAGCTCTACCTCTAGCATCAGCATTTTCTCTTTTTGATGACTGATAATCTTATTTCATATTATTTCTTCATTCAGCTTTGCATATACTTGCAGAGATGGCAGAAACATTTAATATGTCTTAATTGTTCAAGGAGAATACAGACACTTTTTTGTAACTGTTTTTGGTCTTCGTTTCAACTAGCTCTGTACACTACTGTATATGCAACACTGGTTGAGTACTTGTAAACACATTCACTGCTTCATTTTATGTCTTTATAACAATCATTATTCACCAGCAGATGTTATGTCATGTCTAGTACACTCGTACTAGATAACCATCTGTCCCACGTACATTTCTAAAACAAAAGTCAAAGGCTGAGTGCTCCCACTAGTGTGGGTACACAAGGTCATTGCTAAGATGTACTATTGTTATTTTTTAAGCAAACATATTTAGATATAAAAGCCAGTTACAAGGCACTTATGTAAAAATGCCTATGTTAAATCTAGATGCTTTGCAAACACAAGATTTCTACAGTGCAGATATAACTCAGTTCCCCAAGTCAGCAGGAGTTTCACTAAACACTTCCTGAATAATCAGAAGCCCGAAAAACATGACCCTTGAGAGCATATAGAAAGAAATGGGCTTGTTTAATCTAGAGAATTGAAGACTAAGAGGTGACATGATAACAGCTTTCAGATATGTAAAAGGTTGCTATGAAAAAGGAAGGAAATAAACTGTTGTTCTTATCTATTGTGGAGAGGACAAAAAATAATGGGCTTAAATTGCACCAAGGAAATTTCAGTTTGACGCTAGGAAAAGCTTTTCTACCTGTAAAGACAGATTGCCTGGGCTGGCCATGGAGTCCTCACGCTGGCAGTTTTTAAGAACAGCCCTGACAAACATCTGTCAGGCTGGTTTAGGTAGGACTAATTCAGTGTCAAGGCAAGGGGAATGACCCTTCAAGATCCTTCCCAGCTGTTTTCTATCAATTTACAGCTCATTGAGAAGCAGCATTAAGCAAAACCTGATTATCTTCTTGGAAAATCTTACTATGCTTTTTATTCATATATCAATGTTACCACATTTCGTTCATTAGCATATTTCATCAGACAAATACAAACCTGGCTACAATACAAAATAAAAACAGTTGCCATAGAGGAGCCACCTGTGTGATAAACATGGAGCATCCCATGTCCATGGTGCTCAGCAGCTCTCAGCCCAATTGCCTCCCTGCTGGGGAGGCTCAGCTAGGCTGTCAGGTAAGAGCTACTGTCCCTGAGAAGATCTATAATTCTCAGATGTTATTATGAGATGTCTGTCTTTAAAATCCATGTGATACTCCATCTGCATCTTTATGCTCTCCAAACATCCACTGTAATTTCCATAGCAAATTTCTCTAGAATTGAAGGCAAATACATAGTGCAAAAAGACTATTTACACTCATATGAATATCAGTTTGTAGTGTTCTTTGTTTTGTAGGCATCTCTAGTTTTGTAATGACGAATTTGAAAGGTAAAATAAAAACTCTTTATGCCACACAGAGCAAAGTGCTCTGAAATTAGAGCGAAAGTATTCTACTGTGTCTTTTCTTAAGAAATGAATCACATGCAATTCAGTGATAGAAATACTGCCTCTTAACCTAATTTTATAACACAATCAGACTGACCTCTCCTACACACAGTAATTGAAAAAAAAAAAAGAGCCTCCAACCGACTAAACAGAAACTACCCTAGTTTTTAATCAATAGTCCTATTCCCACTGGCTATGTATTTCAGTTCAGAACATTGTAATTAAATATAGTGATGAGCTGCATTTCTTTATGAATGAAATCTCTTGCTCTTATACATATATACATTAAAAAACCCACTATAAAGTATTTGGTGCTAAAATCCAATCATGATGAGTCTAAACAAAATAAAAATGTAAGGAGTCTTTAAATTTGCAGGAGAAAATCCCTTTAATTCTGCCAATGAAATACTTTGCTGCCATGGGGGTTTTGTGTTTTCAGAATACTGGAAGGATATTAGCAGTATTGTTCAGACAAAATGTTACATATTATAAAATGCCACTTAAAATGAAATTCAAGATCCTACAGATGATTGATGTCATATTCAGCCAAGTGGTCCCACTGATTTCCTGTAGATTTACAGACAAGATTAAGGTGAACAGGGTTTCAGTCCTACATGGATATTTTCCTTTGAAATATGTAGGTTTGAAATAATTCATAAGAATGTTCAAGCCCAAACAGTAACACTGAAAAGTTTGCATACAGCCTACCATTTTGCCCATAGGCAGTTTATGAAATTGTAATTAGAACTAGTATTGCTTAGCAATCACATGTACAGAAGTACTAAAAGATTTAGGAAACTTAATTGCATTCAAATAAAGTTTCACCACTTTGTGTTAATAGACGAAACTATGATTTCTTCTTAGAAGTGAGAGAAAAAAAATCCTGTAATTTTGCTATTTTAAAAAGGCTAAAAAGCAATATGAAGGTGCTATGAGGACAGGAATATCCTGATTCTAATCCTCAGTGATTAGTAGCATATCTAAAGTGATTCTGCTTTGCATAAGAATATCCTTTTGCCCTTGACTTTATCGCAGGCTAAAGTTAATGGGCCAAATGCATCCATTGACTAAAATGGTCTTACTCCAAGGATAAGTTTGGCTTACCATACAGAAACATGGTTGAGAGTAGCCTAGAGAATTGTAATCACAAGAAATAAACTTACATCCTGGCACCACCTCTCAAGAATGTTGCTTGCCTTAGATACACATTCAAGGTCAGATGTGCAAATCTGAATGAACAAGTGTTGTTTTCAAACTATTACTTCTTGATTTAGTAAGCAATATACTGATTTACTTAATTTTTCAGCTCTAAGGCTCTCAGAGCCACATATCTCTTATTAAGAGATCAATTTTAAATATTACATGCACAGAAGCACCCTGTACATACACATGCACAATCCAATTGCATAAAGGAAATTAAATGGATAGCTTTCCCCCAAATTAGACACATCATAGGCTGGTTTCTGCCACACCTAATACCATTATAATAATACTGCAAATTGAATAGCAGCTTTTACCAGATGTCTGTCCCATGAGAGAATTTATTCACAGCCAAATCTGCCTCTTGGGTCCACAGGTACCCCCACTGAAAAATCTTCAGTAGTCGGTCACAACGGGAAGTTCAAAACACTGAAAGGGATGCCAGCAACAGCATCTTGTACTTTAGCAAAGAGAAGGGGTGTGTATAGAATATTTTTTCCACACTCTTCTCATAACAAAGGAACCAATGGATATTAGACTACTTATTAAAGAATAATGCAGCATTAAGTGGATATCTAACTTAGGACACTGAAACCTCTATTTGTTACTTGTGAGTCAGCCTAAGATTTTGTATGAAAGACAGGAAGTTCAGAAGGAGTCATTTTCTTTTTTAAAAGGAAGAGAAGAAGCTTCTGGAAAGAGTTCGGAGAAGAATGCATTACAGGGTAAAAGCACCATCATGGAAAACTTTTAGTTACTTGGGTAAGGGCAATCCTTTGCTCAAAATGCAAGGCCTTGAGGGGTCAGTTGTAACACAAAATATGCTACATATCTCAGAGGGCAAGGTGATATAGAAGATCACCTTATAGAAGAATCAGCTTAGCTTAATGTACAACCAGCAGACTCTTCTAGGTCTCTCTGAGATCTGGAAAATCAAACTACCAGAGGCTGTGCTGTGCTATAACAGTCCAAATTACATCTATAACTCTTTCTGCAAAACCAGGTTTATATCAAACAACAGTAACATACCAAAGCTCTTGGCAAAACAAGTGACCTACCACAATATTATTTCTTTTGGTAACTACATATATATATTGTTTATTAATTATATGTAGTTTATTTACTCTATTAAAAAAGTTTGTTAAACTACTTAAACTTTTTATAGCAATTAATTCATTTCTTGAGTAAGAGGAACAAGAAACAAAAGTCACACATAACCCTTAGAGATACTACACCCTGGTTGTATCTCTCTCAAAAATTTTGGATCACAGTGAGCAGCAGTTCAACCTGATCTCCTTGGGGAAAAAAGTTTTACACAATCTTTGGATGCACCTTTGAGAGGTCAGTCAGCAGGAACAGGGCTAATGAATGCACCTTAGTGAATCAGACTGATGAGATCTATTCCAGGATGCTACATATGGGTCTAATGCTTACATTTTAAAACCAGAACACAGAAAAGAGATAAAAAAACATATGAGGGAAAGAGAAGATGCCTTACACTGAGAGACAATTCCATCTCTATTTCTTATCCAAAGATCAGGAGCTGATTTGATTGCCATTAAAATCACTTTACTGGGAAGAAGGTACTTGTAGCTTAGGGGTTCAACAATTTACCAAAGAAAGTTATAACAACAAAAACAAAGGCTAAGATGTTAAGCCTAATTCCAGTTAGGAATAAAGAACATACTGTTAAAAGTGAAATCAGTCGGCACTCTGTGCAGGGATATGGTAGATCCTCCTCCTTCTGATGTCTTTGGGAAAACACTGGTTGCCCATATAGAAGTTATTCTTCATTTAATACAAACTATTGGGCTTGTATCAGAAAGCACTGTGTGGCCCAAGCCAGACAACAGCATTGAGGTGGATGTGCCTAGACCTATTCAGCTACCATAAAACTTAAAAATGCTCAGAACTCCCAGGTGTTACTAAAGTATATATTAAAAAAAAAAAGGAACAATTAACTTCTTAGAGAAAAATCTCAGCAACTGAGAAGGGTATTAGAAGTGTTTACCAAGCGCTCCCCCTTCTACCTGTGCTATCCTTGCAGGCAGGTCCTGCTTTCAGTCTTGATTTCATTTACTCAGTGATCTTATGACAGGTGCAAACCCTGTGCAGCCCTGCTGTTGCATGGGAAAATGTTTCTGTTCCTCTGAAAAGAGCTCAGTGGAAGCACCCTCTCCAGCCAGCTTCCCTGTGAATGTCTATCCTGAGCAGGTTCAGCTGCTCATACCACCAAGAGCAAACATACTTTTTCTTCCAGGTTTCAGTCCAGACAAAGGAAGATAATTCACCTTTGAACAAAGTAAAATACATATATATGTATACACTCACACACATATATGGATATTAGACTACTTATGTAGTTCATGTACTACTATATACATGTATGTGTGTCTTTGTGTATACACATACATATGCAAGCACACACATGTTTGGTCACCAAGAGCTAAGCCAGATGAAATGTCATTCAGGTCAGACCAAATGGTCTAAGGCTCGCTTGTGTTGTTGAACTCTATTGTAATTTGCCTCCCTATACCTATACTTCGTGGAAATTGTTGCAGCTTGAGTGAGGAAAGAGAAGGTTTTCTTCTAATAAGTTTTTTTTAAAAAGTCACTTCTGCAAACTTTTCTTTAAACCAAAGACTCCAATTGTTACTGCATATTGTTACATAAGACTTCTGTGGCAGATCTGCAATCATTTGAGTAGATAAATCTGAGTAATTCCCATGTCTCCAGACATTGTTTAGGGCATGAGCAGGCTTCACCATGCCTTCTTATCATGTATTTTAAATCCAGAAATAAACACAGATAGTCCCTAGTTCATAAGTACCAACTACAGGAGAAGGTAGATCATCTAAACACTGCTGCTTATGAAGTGAATTAAAAAGGCCCCTCTATTAGCAAATAGAAGTAGTTTGCAGTCATTCCTCAGCGGAACAAGCACTAAAGGAAAATGCTATACACACTTAGCAGGACTATTACCATAATAATATATCTAAACTTGTATACAACTATCCACTCTGGAACCCTGAACTATTTTTGTTCCCTTGTCTGATCAGAGTGCTGCCTCTCCTGCTTACTTCCTTATCAGAAGATGGCATTTCCACTGAACCATGAACCTGCTTTGGCATAACAAATGTTCCTGGATGTTTCTCAAAATGTGTCACAAAGTGAACATCCTTTGTCTATTCCAATTATATCAGCATTGTTCCCTTCTTCTAGATATGATTTGAATATCACCTCTTTTCAGCCTTCTTCTAAGCGTTAAGGCCTTTCTTCCTGAATCATTACATTTGTGTCTGATCATAAAGAGTCACCATGCTGCATGATGAAGAAAGGGAGGTTGCTATTTCCTTACCTTTTGTTATGTGTTTTATGTGGAGAGAGGATCTGATCCTGCATTACTAATGCATCAAAGGTCTTCTAGTTCTTCTTCTAGTCTTCTAGTCTTCAGTCAGAATTTTTAAGCCTGAAAATAAATACAGGCTGAGACCATAAAGCTGTCTATTCATTTTTAATCAGCCAAGCAGAGACTGATATTCAAGATAGTTGTTGGAAGAGTATTTTCCCTAAGTACTAACAAGAGGGGACTTGGAATAGTGCAACATTTCTATATAACAATGGAGAATTATTTACGCATCCATTTGAGTCTCATTTGCACCACATTAATTCAGTTAACTCTGTTACCAGGCTTAGCTGCCACAATACTGTTCAGGAAGAAAGGCTTTGCATCTGGAATGCCATGACTATTTCATATTATTGGAGGCTGTCATGGTTTAACCCCAGCCAGCAACTAAGAACCACGCAGCCACTCACCCACTCCCCCCCCTCCCCCCCCAGTGGGATGGGGGAGAAAATTGGGAAAAGGAGCAAAACTCGTGGGTTGAGATAAGAACAGTTTAACAGAACAGAAAAGAAGAAATTAATAATGATAATGATAACACTAATAAAATGACAACAGTAATAATAAAAGGATTGGAATGCACAAATGATGCACAGAGTAATTGCTCACCACCCGCCAATCGACACCCAGTTATCCCTCAAGTGGTGATCCCCCTGCCCCTACTCCCCC
>JANZLQ010000031.1:22380318-22403244 GCA_026212715.1 Elanus axillaris
TGGTATGGAATACCTCGTTGGCCAGTTTGGGTCAGCTGCCCTGGCTGTGTCCCCTCCCAACTTCTTGTGCCCCTCCAACCTTCTCACTGACTGGGCATGAGAGGCTGAAAAATCCGTGACTTTAGACTAAACATTACTTAGCAACAACTGAAAACATCAGAGTGTTATCAACATTCTTCTCATTCTGAACTCAAACCACAGCACTGTACCAGCTACTAGGAAGACAGTTAACTCTATCCCAGCTGAAAACAGGACAGAGGCTCACCTGTATTTCTGACACAGGGCTGGTGAGTAGTCAGGAGGTGATTTAGGCAACACAGCAATCATTTTCCTATGTAGGGGATATGGAGGCTAATTGCAATTTTTCTTTTCTCCCCCTCCACACACATGCATTTGAACAACAGCTCTGAGACAACTCAAGACTATTATTGTATTTTTCACTGTAATTGTTGGTTAGCACACACCACTTCGGTGTACTAACAGTAGCTCCTGAAATCCTCTGCTGTGGGGCTAACACTCTGCTCTTCCTGGCAGAAGGGCTGCTGTAGCTTGCAGGCTCAAGATCTCTGCAGGACTATGCACCAAAGGAGAAGAGAGGAGCAGGAATAACTCTTCCATACATTCCCATAATCCACACCCCTAATATAAGGAAGGCTGAACTGCATTCTACAGTCATCTAACATAGCCGAGTCCAGCAGCCTAGAATGGACCATCTTCAATATGTGGAAATCTCATTTTCCCTGATCCTGAGATTTTGAAGTGAGATGGGACCCTCGTTTTTATGCAGGGCACAAGCACCACATGGAGTACCTCATCATCCCCACAGACTGAGAAATGGCCCATGTACGCCCATACACTGCAGAGAAACAGGTTATCCCGCACCAGCCATGAGGAATGCCTCACAACCCAACATGTGGCAACACCAACTTCAGTGCATCTGCACGGGCCTCCCAGGGCCCCTCAGTACCCACAGCACAGGCACTCCCTCTTTACCTCTGATGCCCTGAGCCCCTCAGGCTGCAGGCTCAGGCCCTTTGTTTCATCCTGGTGCACCCTGACCCAAGACAGACCTGTAGCAAAACAATGGGAAGGTTTATTTCATCTGGTTTGAAGCCAAGGTTCAGATGTATGAATGCAAAGGTTGGAAACAAAAAGGCTACAGGAAAAACAAAATACAATCTTGCCTGCAATACTTCCTACTCATTAAGGCTATTCACTCAAAATGTAGTCCTTGGGCTGCTGATCGCTAATTTCCATGTGCTTCCCCCATTCTCATCTCCCAGTCTAGATGATTTCCTTCTGTGCCTTTTTTGATGGATTTTCCTGGAGACTTACACTTCAGAGACCCCTTCACATTCTTTCCCTTTTCTCTTTATTTCAGATTAAGTGCCTTCCTGCAGGCTCACGTGACTAATACGCATCCAGAAGAACCTTTGAGCTCAAAGGCATCTCATATATCATATACTATGAACTGTATGTATCATCCCTGTATTTTGTCAAACAATTCCAGACATAAGAACGAGTCTTGATGAGACATATCTCAAAGCAGATGGCTCCCTACGGCTCTAATTTCCTGTTCAGTTTTGGAGATTTCTAGAGAAAAGAAGTAGGTAGTAGGTATTGCATAAACTCAGTTATTTCTGTTTGAAGTAAAACTACCTGCTTTAGACAGCATGTATGTAATACTTCAAGCTTTGTTTCAATGTTACTTTACTTAATTTGTAATTCCTATATTCAGACAGCTTCCCCACAGAGCTATGAGTTTATTTCCTTGTTTTTTAGAACACGTGAAGCATCTGTTATATTTAATTAAAATAAAAGGAATATGTTAACAGCTCCTCTGTGTGACATATTTCTCTAACATCCTGCATTAAAACTAAAGAGTGATGGCACATAGTCAATAAAAGACCGTTTATTACTCAGTTTTGCATTGTAAACTCTGTAAAACATTTTTAAAAGGAAGTAGGAGAAAGTGAAATCTCCAGAATGTTAAAGGTTTCAGGCTTTCTAGAAAACAAGTTATTTCCTGAAACTGCAGGCTTAGAAAAAGGCCATTTTCACCAAGAGATTTAGTCATCAGTACAGCTGACCCTGCATCACATTTCCTGTACTGCAAAGGTTATGATATGACAGCTAGAATCAACATAGAGTCAAACTGCAAATTAGATTACAGAGCTGAAAATAATTAAGCAATAACGATAGAGGAACAGGGTATTTCCTGGGGCTTAATGACCTGCTGGGAGGAGCTGAGGTCTTTAATGTTACTTTCAGCTAAACATCAGGAAGAAAAGTGCTACAGTATATTTTTTCCTGGCCCTTGCATGTACAAAGGGCAATGCCACTCTGTTGCTACTCCCAGAGCATTAACGTTCACAGCGCTAGTCAATCAGATTTATTTATTTGCCACCAGACAGAGTCTGGGGCACTGCAGGTCCCTGTCTATGGCAAAGTAATCAGAGACAAGACAACAGAATGATGACTGTCTTGGCCAGTTTCTCTTGTATAGGGGCAGAGGGATTAAATCAGTTGTCCACTGAAAGCTTTCCTGCTACATGGCACGGGTGACTCCAGTCATCTCTTCTTCTCTCTTTGCCAAAGTCCCACCATCTCTTCCCCAGGCACCTTGTCTGACCTTTCTCTTGATCCCATACTCTCCAGAAAGCCTCTAATTTCTCACATTTGCCTTCCCAGCTAGCTCTATCCCTCTCC
Source organism: Elanus axillaris (assembly GCA_026212715.1). Classification (NCBI taxonomy): domain Eukaryota; kingdom Metazoa; phylum Chordata; class Aves; order Accipitriformes; family Accipitridae; genus Elanus; species Elanus axillaris. The sequence goes on from JANZLQ010000031.1 coordinate 22,383,028, forward strand.
CCCACGCCTTTCTCATCCCCACCCACACTGAAGTTGGGCAGTTCTCTGCTCAGTGTCCCTCCTGAGCAAGGCAGACTGGGCTTTCTGGTCCCCTTTGCCTCCTGCCGCCTCTCCCAGCAGGGTCCTGGTGCTAGTACCCACACTTGACTCTCTGCACCTCCTCTGTGGAGTGCTTCAGTGAGCATATCCCCTCTCATTGCTAATCCATACCCAGTGCTCCCAGCTCAAAGAGGAAGCAGTAAGCCCAATGGACCCAATTCCTCTCTTGTGTTTGCAGCAGAACTGCATCTGTATTTTCAGCAGAGTATGGTATTACAGAGGAAGGCATAGCTAAGATATGACATTTATTTTCTCTTCTGATTTTGTTGTCACTTACAGACTTATTGTTATTTCTGTACAATGCTTCGAAAGCAGATAAAATATATACTTTTTCTTTCTCATGCAATTGTGCTGGAGTAAGGGAGGCACACTGGGAAAGGATTTGGCCCATTCTGTGGAAAACAGAACACAAAGGGCAGGGTGACCTGATTTGCAGCAAGAATGTAAATACAAGTGATTTTTTTTTTATTTTATTTTAATCACTGAGCTAAACAAGAGTAATCTAATTTCTAGACCTGGGGTTTTGTTCAATAAGGCTCAGTAGCATGAGCCCAAGATTTTCTGCATACTGTATAACAAATCAGTAGTAAAATGCACATCAAAACATAGACTGTAATGTCTTTTTACCAAATTATTATTATTACTATTATTGTAAGAGCAATGTTATTAAGTACTTTTTACACACCTGGATCTATGAAGTGCTTTACAAACTGGTTGAACAAACTGTAGAGCAGAAATCTCATTGCCTATTCCTAAAATGCAGCCACTTTTGTAACAAAAACCAGCAGCTGTTAACACTACACGGCTGTACCAGACAAAAGCTTGGGGCATAAATTAAGATGATGACTCTACTTATCCAAAACTGCAAGTGAAGTGAAACTAGGTAAAAAGCACGGTAATAATCCAAATACAGAGAGTAATACACTGCCACTCTCTTGCCAGAAGTGGGAGATTGTAGTTACAAGGACATTAGTCTTATCCAAAACCCCTGCAGGTCTTTGCCCGCTAATGTCAAAGGCAGTCCAGCTCTGCGCTGCTCTGAAGAGGTCACAGAATCTAACCTGCCAACTGCATCTTCTTTTTAGAGCACCTCAAACTTTTCCCAAGAGGATCTCCTAAAACTGGTCCATTTAATCCATGAGTTCTCACAAATCAGTGCTGCAGCAGACCACAAAATTTCAGCTTCTCGTGAATAAAACATGTTTCCCATCTCCCTCTTAACACCAGCCTCTTCCTTTGTTGGTTAATTTGGATGCTTAATGGAGATGGGACTGATGGAGACTCCTTTTCATACTCCCCAAGCCCTCTCCTTCCAAAGGAAACTGAATTGCTCAGCAACACTGACAGCATAAAGGACAGAATCTGCCATCTTTCTTCCTTGTGAAATCAGTTATCTTAAAGTAATACAGCTAGAGATTGCATTAAATATTGGCCTGCACGTTAATGTGTATGTAGTCTAAATACCCAATAAATACAGAGTGCTTCATCTTCCAGCCAGGACTGCAGGCCCTACTTCTGATATCACTAGTGTCACATCAGGAAAGAGGATTCTCCAGTAATTTCAACACTTTTTGATTAATTTTTTTTAAACTGAAAAAGTATTTTTCAGCCTCAGTTGTAAGAGCAGCCTGCTCTATGATTAACTAAAGTTTGCATTAGTATGTGCCATCTCCAGATGCAAATTACATAACACAGTATTTTTCCTGGCTCTCTTCAGATCACAGTTGTCATGAAAAACTATCAATAGGCTCACAAGAGGAGAAAATACAAAAGCTCAGTAATGTTTTCATCATCAGAAGTGCAAGCTCCCTAGATGTTCCTGCAATGTACAATATTCCTTTAAGTTCCTTCTTCTCCCCTCCCCAGAAGCCCGAAAGCCCCCAGAGAGACCCTGTCCTCTCTCCATCTCACTGACAGACATCCCTGCAGTGGGAGGTACCTAGCCATTAAGCAGCCTGTTAAAAAAAATCTGCTTGCCACGGTAACAGCAAAAAGAAAGGGAAAATTTGCCTAAGATCCATGAGATGGATGAAGATGTCCTTGGGTCTGTCAGGTTGCAGTGAAGAAAATGCCTTACAGCCAAAAAGAGAAAAGGGGATCGCAAGGATGCCACACCAGCAGGTGAGAGCAAAGGCTTTTTGCTTCACGTCTCCCAGGAACAGGATAGAAAGATATACATTTCTCTATGGGTTTTGTTCCCCCCTCCCTTGTTTATGCACCTCCAGCTGACCTGATTATGTCAATGCCTCCTGAAACTCGTTATAACAACTTCTCCCCCTTGCAGTGACACTTCTGATGAAAGCAACATTGAGCTGACCTGGGGAAGAGCAGCAGATTCCTGGAACTGACTGCAGCTCCTGTGCCACTGTGAACTTTACAGATCAGGATTTGCTACCCTAAAAGGAGAAAATAGCAGTACGCTCGAGGAGAGCATGGTGCTGTGCCCATCGCCACCGGGGAGAAAAGGCAGGCTCAGCATGGTCCTAAAAAAGTTTTCATAGTGTTTTCTGCATTCCTGCTTTTCCTGTTTCTTCCTTGGGGAACGCTGTTTACATTAGGTATACCAGTCTTAGAAGAAAAAAAAAAAGTGAAGTTTCTTATGACATTAAAATTACCCTTCTTCAGGGAACAGGGTACTTGTAAACAAGAACATCTTATGGCACAACACAAACGCATTTTGTTAAATGTAGTGTATATCAGCTAATAAAGCAAGCATGTCAAATTTACAACTGTGACTAGCAAAGATGAGAGGATTTTTTTTTGCTTAGGTGGTAATGTGCTTTAAAAGGAGAGTGAATCTGCATTTCTTGGGAGGGAAAGCTGGGGTACAGCCAGAATTCAAGCCAGATGATGACTCCTGATGTTCTTTCATTGAGTCAGACTCAGCTCCACTTTTTGATTTTGTTGAGCTTTCATTTACTACAATTTACTTCAATTTCCTTAAATAGTGAGAAGTTAGGAAACTCCCCAATCCTGTCATTGGCTTCTCTGACTTCCTCTTGGACAGTATTTGATGGTGGACAAATATTAATTCAGTATAATGACATATTTCTAGAACATAATAAGGGTCCTTTATAAGAGGAAGCAAAGTGTAAATTTCTGAGCTACTAGCAGCAATTTTTCAGTACTGTAGAATCAATATAATCTTTTCTGTACTACCTGTAACCACTGATTTTATCGTATCTTCACCATGGTCACAGATCACTGTTTTCTGCTTTGATTTGACTTTTGTGGCACATCAGAAAATGAAGCCTTGGGGATTAATAACAAACATTAATAAAATATCATCCTGTACTCCTGATACCAAACAGAACCTTTAAAAATATCAGCTACTTATTAATGTTACTTTGTATATATTATTTTTACTTCCTCATTCTAATATTTCACACTAGGAATACTAAAAGTATCCTACTTACTGCATGCAATATTGAATAAGGCACACTGAAAAGGTTTTAAGGATAAATAATAATAAAACAACATGTAAGGTATCACTTATGCATCAGAGAAAAGTTCTCTGTTCTCTCAGTGGACAGACTGAAATGTGTCAGAGGAAAAGCATTTTATCAGATAAATGGGGCTATGCACTTATGCCTTAAATATCAGGTTTATTTTTTTTTATTGATGAGACTGTAAAATAAAACAAAATTTTATAAAAACAAAAATCTGACCAGTTGTAGTTCATTCTTTTTCTATTTAATATGTCTTCATTAGAACCCAGAACACTTCTTTTGTTATTTGTTTTCCTGTTCACTAGCACCTCCGATTTAAACTAGTATATTCCTCTAAAATAAACTTATGTGTCTTTTTGCCTCACAGCTCTTTACCAAGGAACATAAGGAGTAATATATTTTATTATCTGACTTCGGTTAGGTGTAAGGCACGAGACAAAAAACACACTTTGATCTTTATTCTGTGTAAGAAGCCTCACTGCTAAGAGTAAAAAAAATAAGCAACTAATACACAATATGGACATGAAGATGAGAATGTGTCCCTCCTTTTGTATAGTTCTATAATTTAACCAGTGGAGAGTAATATGCTCTCCCTTACTGGCAAGAAAATAGCATCCAAGGGAGGAAGATTTCTCTGCCAGTACACAGCTTAGCTAACAAGGACTGAAACATAATTGCTAATCTGATTGGGATGCTCTTCTGTTAAATTTTGTGAGATACAGCCACGGCACAAAAGAAGCAAACAGGAGAGAAGTTGTCTACCATGGTGCTAGCTTATGAGAAGTTCAGCTTTATAGGATGAGCTTCAATCTTAAATCTAAACTTTCCTTTGATTTGTATGCCATTATCTGCTTGGCCACTTCACAAACTTCAGGCACATCATTCTTAACACCTGTAGCAATGAATCAGGCCCACAGCTGACTTACATTGAAAAAATCCAAACCAAAAAAACCCCTTTTTCCAACTGACCATAAAGAAGGCTTTGATGAACATGCAGTCTGTTTTGCTAATAAAACTCCTACTCAGCCTACATCTATTACCATTTTGTCTTGCTATGCTTCATTATCAAGCCTCAAATCAGATTGCAAGCAGTTTTCAGCAGGGATCGTGTCTTCTTCATCCCTGTGGACACTCAGTTGTCTTCTCTGCAAAGTCATAATGTAATAATGTAAAACAGATACACACATCCATCAGCTAACCTGGCATATGTAGAAGTCACTACAGACAAATCTTTGCATGTTATTAGACTTACATATTATCTGAGAAAGCAACAGCTGAGGAACAAAAATAAGTCCAAGGTGAGATTTTTCAAGCTTGCCTTTGAGAAACATGATAAGAGCAGGAACATACACCCTCAGAGGAGCCTGATTTCATGTTGTCAGGGAATCACTTTCTGGATCTCCAGTATTGCTCCTTTTGGCAGAGCTTTCTCCTTGTGCTCCTCCTTGCAACCACTCCTACTGTCTGGCACTTTAAATCAGGGTCTTCCCAAGGCTGCATGACCCACTTTGTGTGAGGGATGAAGCAGGTGAAATGGCCCATCAAAAAAAAAAATGCTGTAAGGGAAAGTCTTAATACGATCCAGTTCCACCTACAGACAGGGTGCTTGGCTCTCAACTCATCAGTCAGACACTTGCAGTCGTGCTCGGACCAGCCAAGGGCATCTGCAGGCAGGTCAGAACCCCGCGATGAAAGGATGAATACATTCACTGCCAGTTTTTACCACCATTACTATTACCCCAACTAACTGCACATGTTTAGAGCTAGGTTTGGTCTTGCCATTTAGCTCTAGTAAGGAGAGTGCTATCCCCTCTAAATGCCCAAGCAGGGCTTATAATTCAGTTATATCTCCTTTCTGTCCCTCACCTTGACCAGAATTTAAGCTGTAAGTATCCCTCTGCAAGGTGGAGCAGGTTTTTAATTCCTCTTCCTTCCTTCCATGCAATACATTTCAGCCTTGATCATTTGGCTTTGAAGGACTCGAGGGCAGAGTGTGTGGGATGTGACATTTACTAGGATTCCTCTTTTATACTTGTTTCAGTGTGCAGGGCCAGGTGAGAATTTTGCTTTCTGATTTTTATAAACTCTGTCCATCACACACCCATGCAGAAAGCAAGGAAAAGAAAAGCTACCTACATTCAGCATGAGAGAAAGGAAATGACGCATAGGCTGGGTGCAGGACTGAGAACAAGACTTTTACTTTCTAAACCTTATGCTGACATGGTTTCATCCTGAAGTCCAGGCAAACCATTTAACTTCTGCTCTCCATCTATATATAGATGATGATAATTATTTTGTTTACATTTTATCTGTTTCCATAATACCTGTATGCTCCATCCAGGAAAAAAATACAGTGCAGTTTTGTCCCAACAATATTTTCCTATATCATATAGCTACTCTGTGAAGAGTCCTATATGAGTGCTAAGTATCTCTGTTACTAGGTTTTTCCGGCTTGTATATCCATCTCCACTAAAAGCTGAACATACTCTCCATGCTCAGGAGGCAAGTCTGCAAAAACAGATGAGACCTCTTTGCTCTGAGGGACAGCAAATGTAGATCAGCAGAGCCGAGGGTCTTGCCACAGAGAGCAGCCAGTGCCAGTTCACAATGCTGAAATCTAAGGGCAAGCAGAAGTTCAGTGCTTCCACAGGCACAGTGGTGCACAAGGACAGACGAGTTTGCAAAGGTCTGCTAGAGGAAGGCACCCCCAGTGTCTAAGCATGTGTCTAATTACCTTCCTTAATCCATGCCTAGGTATAGGCTCTGGTACTTACTTTCTCACGAGTAGCTCTCTGCAGTACACAAACTCAAGCACATGTTGACACTTACCATCCATCTACATGCTCACATGCATATACACTCAGCTGATTTTACATATTCTGTCTCTGTGTATGAACTGTGAGATTGCAGAAGGGGCTGGTAGCAAGGTTTCCCAATGCTTGTTATGATAAACACCCTGCTATCAATTGCCTGTAACTTTGCCAAACTTCTCCTGCCTAGCTCCAGCTGAAATGTTTTGTGCCAACTATATCCCACAAGCTGAATGCTTTTTGGAAAACCTCTGCACTAAAACAGTTTGGAAAATTCAGTGATCTGGATGAGGGAAAAATGCACTGCTTTGTCTATGCTGAAAAAAAATAAAATCCTGGTAACCTGCTAGTAGAGATGCTCTTACTAACTCCGTACTTTGCAGAAGGAATTTAAGGTTGTCTGGAGGACTTGGGCCTTTAATCCAAGAGTGCTTTTTGCCATCCACATGAAAAATTGCCCACTTTGGCATAGTGACCAGACTTTGAAGCCTCCTACCTTGAAGTTGAAAATCTGGAAAGTCTTCAGAGCTAAAAGTTGCAAAGGGAGCAAGGGAAATCCTGCCCAGCCTCCCGATTGCTCGGTGCCTCTGGTGCAGCAGAGGATGAACCAGCTCAGCCCAAGATAAGGCTTTGCCCATGGGTTTTGTGCTCTTCTCTGAGGCCAGGGCATAATGAAAGGATTCACCCTGCTCTGTAGGTGGAGCAGAAGGAAGCTGGCTTTCATTGTCACATGCTGTGACAGTCCTACCCCAAGCAGAAAATATGGATACCTCTGTGGAGGCTTAACAGCAAGTGCTTCTGACCACTGGGCCCACACAGTCATTCAGCACCCCTCCACTTACACACATCCCAGTGTGGGTCACTGTGAAAACCCCTAAGGGGCATAGATGATGTCCCCAGCTGGTGGTAGTGAAAGATTAATACTAAATGGCCTTTTATTATTCTGTTTGCACGTTGACCCTTATAGACACATTTGTGGAAGGAGGGCTACGGGCTGGCTCTTTCCCAGCCACCAAATGCTAACGCGGGTTTCCCAAGGATGCTCACTCCTCCAACCCCACTACAGGCACAGCCTAGTACACACATGCCTGCACCCATACAGCTGCAGGGGTGAGCCTGCACCTGCTTCACCAATTACAAACCATGAGGATGCTTTCAGCATGGTATGTGACCTGGTCACAGAGGCCAACTCCTGCTCCTTGTTTCAATAGCACCAAGTGTACCTACATAGGCATTTCAGTCCAGAACAGGAGGGTGCTTTGGAAGTGCATCCCTTCATCATCTCCACTTCTTGCCCTCTGGTTTGCACTGTAAGGCAGTCACAGAGCACATGAAAAAGATTCTTCCAGGTTAAAAATAGACCAGAAAAATAAACCTTAGGAGTACTCATAACATGCTCCTGCCGCTATGGGTGTTTGGCTCATGGGATCAGACAAGAGCTAGTCTGAGATACACCTTCCACATGCATACAGCACGAATATTGGGTCCTATCACACTGTTTCACTCTATAGATCCATTTGAATTGCATCACAATTGCATCTGGTGTTGCAGCTGATATTTTTAAGCAGTAGAAAAACAAAAACCAACAGAAAACCCAGCTAATCTGGTGCCTTTCCAAGCAAACGTGCATTTTTTGCCAAAATTTTCAAGACGTGTGTCTTTGAGAGTTCTTTTCACCAGAACATATAGGATGATCCCCTAAATAACTATTTGATTTGTGTATTTGTTTTAAAAGCATTTTTTTCCATGTTCAATTGGCTTTAATCAAGAGGTTTGAAAAATCTTCCAAATTCAAAACTTTCAAGATGCATGCATCCATATTTACCATAATGTCTAGCTAGCCTCAAGATTTTTCTGCTAATCTTCTAATAATTCTAATGCAGCAATTTCATACTCTAGAATGTCAGCTTCCAGAAAACATTGTGCAGTTTTTTCTGATTGTGTTTCTGCTTCTAAAGAAAACGGAAATGAATGTCACAATTTACATTGAACACTGCTGAGGTTCTAGTGGAGAAGACAAACGATTGCTATGACTGGGAACACCATGGCATGCAATAAACATTTAGGGAACCATAAGACATAAACTCACTTGTGTTCTTCCTTTTGTTATGGTGAAAAAATTGAGAGGATACCAGTTATTGACATTTTGCCCCAGCAGCTTACAGCTTTCTTTTATGCAAAATGTTTTCTTCATTCAACATTCTTTGTACTTTTTTTTCATTTAAGTTCTTTTATCTCTGACTACATAGATTCATGATAACTCTATTTTATGCCCCCATAACACTAATGCTAGGAGGTTTAAATGAAGCTTTTACTGCTTCCCACATTGCTCCCCAGACTAGTTCATGGTAAATAGTACCCCTGACAAACAACTGACCACAGATAATCTTCATCTTGCTGAGACAAGAAGCAAAGTTTTTTTTCTTTCATTTATGTTATAGCCATGAGAAAGTACATTTTATGCGCTCAAATACAGAATTCACAATGCTACTTGTCTGACTATTTCCTAGCCAATAAATCCATAATCTCCTGGGCTGCTGAGTATCACTATGTTTAATGCTTGAGGAAGTAAAGCCCAGTTGAATAAAGAGATAAAATACCTCCACTCTGTAAGGAAAATTTTGCTAAGGGGCAACACTAAAATACTGGTGCATGTCCTAAAGGTAAAACCCAACGTAGTCTGAATTACAAACCCTGCTGCATTGTCTGACAGATTCATGGCTGCTTCTGCCTTTTGCTTGCCTACTGTACTTCCCAGTTCCTGGAAAATAGTTGTCTCTCTCACTTTTTGTATCCAAACAATATTTCCCTTGAGTTTTAACTGCTACACAAATAGAAATATGACATAAAGGACAAAGGATAATTTTGGCCTGCTGACATTTTTTGTGTCCGTGTGTTAAAGAAAGTTAATAAGAGAGTTTACTGTGTGTACCACTTGCACACTGAAAACGTTCCTCAAGAGGTTAAAAGTTCAAAGTTGAGTCAAAGTCTGCACTGCCTCCACTCTTCCCTTTTAATTATCTGAGGTCAGGAAGTTAATAATACCAGAAATCCCCAGTAGAGACCTCTTGCTCAGTGTATGAACTTTAAACTTGTTCAGCTTTTTTCAAAGGGTAAAAAGTTCAGTGAAAACACAGTGGATTTTCCCTCTGGTCTCCACCAACTCAACCTCAAGGGTTAAAAGTTTAACTGTAAAAGAGGAACCTTTGTTCTCTGAGCTACATTTACAGAGTTCACTTATTAAAAGGTAAAGATTTCAAACAGCAGCTAAAGTCCAAAGTGATTCTTTTCCATAATGATGAAAATATCGCAATAAAAGAAAGTCCTTTGATCTGTTATCACTTCCCTCAGAAGTGACTGTCAAAACTTATTTTTCTCTTTATTTTGAACTTTGGACAAGTAATGAAGCCACATGGGTCCCTAAGGCCACGTATATTTGTTAAACAGCAACATGCTGCATTTGTGAATTTGTCCTACATTTTTCAGCCAGACAATATTTTTTCCCTGCTGAAACATTTACGGCAGACATTTCTCCACCAGGACTTTTTGCACAGCGTATTTCACACAAGCTCAGGTTCACAAGTTCTGTCAATGGTGAATGTGTCAAGTATAGGTGTTTTCATTATCTTCATTCTCTAAAGAATAAGATCCCTCTGCTGACCTTTTAGCAACTATGCTACTATAAAATATACAAAACAGTTAATCTAAAATATATCTGGTTTTATATAACACAGTTCAGATTTGTGCTATGTGAGTTCCCTGAGGGGTATTCAATAGGTGCGAAGAGACCAATACTAATTGGTATGGGTCAAAACGTTTCCAAAAACAGGAAAAGCCAACAAAAATGTTGCTTTTGGTTTTAGTATTTGTCCTGTGTCTAATGGCCAGGATAAGCACTTATGAAACTGAAATAGGAAATACCCTGGGCTTGGAAGATAAAAGATTGCTATGCATGAATTTGGGATAACTGCAGTCTTGAAAAACGACAAATTCTAATTTGAACTATCCTTAGGTAATTCCTCATAATGCAAGTTTTAGATTGCCATGGTGTGAGTGGTCTTTTTATTAAAGATCAGCTTATTAAAGTTAAAATATTCCCAGAACAGTTCAGTCCTACTTCATTTATAAAGAAGTTGAAGCTCAGCATTTCAGTCTTGCTGTATCCACAAGCAAAAATCTCCCACAGTGCACCTGAAAGTGTTGCTCTGACCGATACCTGTGACTCTGTTCTTTGATAACAAACCTCAGCAAAATCAATAGGAGCTCTCACTTCAGCATGCTTTAGATCTGACCATCTCACTCTCACAACATAACTGAAGACTTTTTTTTTCCTCATCCTGCTCCACCCAACCTATGCTTTGGAGGACAATTCAGTTTTGAGAAATGAAGTTTTAAATCTAACTCAGCTCTAGAATTTCCTTCACTGGTTGCATTTCCAGGCCCTTCTCATAGAACAATGTTCACTACTGTGTCTATAAAATAATATGCACTTTGCAATGGACCTGCAAATCTTCATTATTAGGAAGCTTGTCCTAAATTACTGTTTTGATTTTCAGTTCTCCTACAGAATTTGCATGACTTGTTATTCCATTTAACCTACCATTCATCAAGCATTTCTATAAGCATCTCTCCTTTATCATTTTTGTCACTTGTTTACACTGTCAGATGAAGACTACAGCAAAGATAAGTTTTCTCTCTCCTTTATGTGATCAGCAATTGACTTCAACACACGAACTGTTTCAAGTTCAGTTCAGTAGGAAAGGTTTACTATTTTAGCAGAACTAGTTTACTAGGTTCAGTGGCGCCAAAGTTCAGCTAATGATGGTGACCTTATGAGAGGGTCTAGGTGGGCCAGCCCAGTCACATTTACATCAGTCTCTCCAAAGAGGGTGCTTGGCACTAACTCTGCATGACCTTCATAGCAAGCTCTGTTCAAACCCCAAACTCGCAAATTAACAACAGATTCTGTAGGTTACAGGCCATCCAGACAGAGGAAAGGATGACTGAATCTGATTAGGAAACCATTTATAGCCTTGCAATAGGTAGCAGAGCATAATTTTTTATTGGAAGAGGCCCTTTTTGGACATAATTGCCATTTTACTAAACTAATTATAATTATACTTAATATATATAAAAATAAAAAAAGGCAGACTGTTCAATATAGCTGACACTGACAATATTTGTGCAAAGCATGACTCTTTCACAAATATAATCTGAGTTTAAGTGATTCTAGGACCAAATTGAATTGGCAATCAGACCTCCATAAATTATCATTTTAAATGAGGCATACTTTTTCAGCCTCAGTGAGACGTGAACTATTCTAGTCTACTTTTGCTTCTTTATCCGTCTCCACATATGCCCTTTTGCCTTTAACTATAGCTGTTCCATGTCTCAGCTCTGCTGTTCTGCAGGCTAACACAAACAGGCTTTTTCTATGTCTTAACCTTCAGGCTAAAAAATTAATTTGTTCTTTTTCTTTGCAGTAAAACAAACTTAATGGGCAAAATTGCTAACACATACTGCACTCTCCTGAAGCTGCGTTGTTGTGCTTTTATTGATAGTGTAATTGTAGCCACAGAGTTCAAAAACAGTACTGCAGAGAGTTTCTTTACTCATCTCTGCCATCATCTTGCCCCCTTCACATGCATGCATCTGTACAAAAGCACTTCTGAGTGCAAAATTCAGCCTCTGACAGCCAGGATAGAAGTGCTTTCTAGAACAAGAGCTCTGACCCACGAGCACCATCAAGTTGCACTGGGAAAAGTACAGGATTACACTTGCCTCCTGCCCTCCTGACTGGCAAAACAGTCAAGTGTTTCTACTCGCCTGTTGTCTCATTCTACTGTTCTGTGCATTAACAACTATGCTGCAGTTTAAATTAAAACCAATCAGCCATGAGCTGTGGTGGCTAATATGCAATAACACATTCAGATCTGTTGCTTCTGCATCAAGGGCGATGACCTCCCACTGAGGAATGGGGAAGGGTGCTAACCTTTGAAATTTCACCCAAATAAGTCACTGGCACTTGTGAGAAGAGCCCTGAATGACACACCATACTGCTGTAGCGGGGGCAAGGGGGCAGTTATTGGATGTTTTCATCATCTCTGCACTTTGTCACGACTCTACAGTTTGTTTCATTTGCAATTCCTCCTTTTACTTCTCTGCTAAGTCATTCTGCACCACTTGTGCCCTTTTAATGTAAACCCAACTGACAAAGCTCTGTCCATTGCCCTGCAGGAACACACTGCCATGATGGATACTAGGAAAAATCAAAGTAATTTGAATGTCTTTCCTACAGAGGAAGCTCTTCTGAAGGAGCTGCTCCTCATGACATATTCTGCATGAGAAGAGGAGAGAACATAGATTCAACCACCATATGCTACAAAAAGCCACCCACAGATAGCACGTAATCTGATGCTATAGCCCCTAAGTTCAGACCTAATGGGCCCCTTTGAACAAATGGATCTTTCCTCATAATGTTACCCCTAAACATCTAAACTGGAAACAGTCAAGAAAAATAGCTGGATGCCAGCTGCCCACAGTACATTTCACATGAAACTTGTAAAAAATCAGTCACAAGGCAGTGAATAGCAGACTACTATCTACAGACAGCTCTAACAAGCACTTTGGGTTCTTATTATACTTTTATAGTAGCATTTTCATGGCTATTATATTAATAGACTGGACCCACTTAATAAAAGGATAATGTATTTTGTGAGTGGATTATCAGATTATCTATCTGATAGTGGCAAAGGTGATGTGAAAAGGGAAAGAGCCTCCCTTTGCAACCAAATCCTTCTACAGGTGATTCATTTGCAATTTCTGTAGCCGCAAACAACAGATCTTATGGGAAGGGTAGGATCAACGTTAATTTAATTATTATTCAGAGGACAGAAAAATCTCTTCTTCCCTTATGAGTATAAACTCCCTTCTGAGCTCAGTCTTGTGTGCTGCCCACCATTTGGCCCATGGTTACACTTGCCAAAATTACATCCCGTGCAACCAACAGAAACAAAAGGTGATAAAATCAGTGTTTTCAAATGATCCCTCAAGGCCCAGAGCCCTGAATTACTAAGCCTTTTGTCCTTTCAAGAACAGCAACAAATGGAAATTCTTCAGGGTGTGAAAAAAGTCTGAAGCAAGCTTTGCAAATGAAAATACATGGCATGCCCTTTTTCCCCCATGCAGGGAGCACAGCTTGGTCCAGTTTGGTATGTACTGGCCATTGAAACACAGTTTCTTCTGGCACATAGCTGAGTTGAAAGAGCAGACCTTAATTAAAATAGAAGGATGAGCACAGAACAATACCAAAATGGCTACATACACTCATCAGAACCAACTGTGAGATTAGTAGTCCTAAAACAATGGAGTCTTTTAAAAAAAACCCACAAATTAACTTAAACACATAACTTTTGCAACCAACTTGTGTGTTAGCCCTCTTGTTCCTTTTACAGACATTGAGGGTCATTATAGCAAATAGCTCTGGGCAAATTTCTCAAAGAAGTTCATAACACCACATGAAGACAATTCACTTCCATAAATTATTGGGTGATAACTAGTATGAACACTGAAAAGATTTGGGCGGTACCCAGTAGGAGGAAAAAAAAAATCTGCTTTGAACTATCCAAAAATATGAACAAGCCATGTAGAAATAATTAATCATATACAACCCATTACAATTAAAAGTGTATTCTTAAATAGCTTCTTGATTGAGAACAAATGCCTCATTAATCTGGAACACATCAACTTAGGAACACAAGAAATGTCAAGCAGAGAATGATGACTGACATGACATGGGACTCCACATGCTGCATGTGCTCCATCTCAAAGGCTCACAGAGAACAATCAATGCAAAGGTCAGTGAATGTGGTGAGTTGGAAAAAAAAAATCCACTGACATTTGATTTTTTTTAAAGTCAAATTATTTCATTGTAGACTACTAAACTTTATAGGAGTTCTAATGTGGTCACATTATCATCCCATCTGCTATTGTTTTCAAACATGCCTTCTACCCAGTATTTCTCTGGGAACATTTCTACTGCTATTATTTACAGAAAAAAAAAAAAAAAGTATTGTTGCAGCTGTATCTTACTGTATGTCCACATACCACTTTCTAGGCAATTGTGAGTTTGCTCCATCCATGATACAAGTGAATTCAGAGGGGTGCAACCACACTGGAACAACTCCAAACCTGATCCAATATATCTTACCTCTCAGCAGAGCAGGATTTACTGTCCTGGGCTTGGTACCATGTTATTCAGTTGGCAAGTATGTTGTTCAACACAAGGCAAGCTCTCAGAAAGCTCTGTTCTGGGTTGAAACACATGCTTTAGAAAGGCTTCACCATTCAATTTTATAAAACTTCACTGCTGATTTTCAAAGGCCGTAGTCAAACATAAAAAACTTTCACTGTTACAACATTGTCATTTAGAGAGGAAATTTTCATTTCAGTAATATTTTGCAGTAGACTCTCTCACAAAAATAACTTAAGGGCATTTTTCCTTAAAGATTTAATTTTGTTGGTAGATTTTACCCAGGGAGTCAGAATGGGCTGTGGAGGCAAACCCGATCTTTTCAAGTCTTAACAACACTACGACCAGCAGGACTTGATAGCAGAACTGCATCAGCAGACCTCTTTCAGCTGTGAATTTGGCCTTACACAATTAAGCCATTTGGTCTCAACACCAGTTTAAAATGAAGAGGGTTTATATAGCTGCTTTGCAGCTTTGAAAGCTTAGTTAGTACTTCTTTCTGGTAGTCTATATAAGGAAAAGCCTAAAGTGTTTATTTGTGGCTTGCTCTGTTATCATGTATATGTAGCCATTTTCCTTCTATGGAAAGGTGTTATGCTTCTAGTTTCTCAAAAGAAAGGGAACTGTGAAAACCAAGTGCATATATGGGGAAAATTTGGATTTTGCTGAAAAGTTTTCTGGTTCAGAAATAACTCTACTGTTCTAACATTGTGCCTCCAGCTGAACAGCAGCAAGAGAGCACAGGAGTTATCTGGTGAGCTGTTTATGGGAGCTGATGATGATGTCTCATATCTTTCTTCTCTATGTCACAGATTGTATTTCCTATCATACAGAGTGAAGTTCAGGGGCTAAACATGCTACTCTCTCAAAATGTTTTAAAATTTTTTCCAATTCAACTTCTGTGCAGTGTAAACTGTACAGATACTTATGCAACCATGTTTAAATTGCCTGAAAAGGAGGTTTATAGAAAAAATAAAATAAAATTTTACAAGCACAGGGGAGTGTCTTGCCTGCACCAGCTGTCCAGTCAGAGGATAATGCAATACAGCATTATCTACCTTTCACACATAACCAACAGGACTTCAGAAACAAGTACTAAAATCAAAATCCCCCAGAAATCTTGATTTAAATGAGAAACATTGAAGTAATGCTTTGTCAAATAATTCTCAACAACAAATGCATTAAAGGACAGTGCAGACTTCACAGAGCTGTTCCATGAACAGAGAACAGCTACATTCATCAAATAAAGTACTAATTGCATGTAAGTCATTCTAACCTCTCTGGATATTGCAGCAGGAAGATTTTTCTCATCACTTTCATTTCTCAGTAACATAGTTAAAAATGTTTAAAAACACATTCTGAAAATAGTACTATGATTGGATCATGCTGTTTATTTTACTGTAGCTCATCTCGTTGTCCCTTACGCTTTCCCAGCATCACAGCTCACTTTGGGGAGAGGCTTAGTTCCCAGCCCTCGCTCACCATCATAGAGGTTGCTGTGTTTTCACCGGTGATTGGAGAAATAGGAAAAATTTGTCAATAATACTGTATTCTGAGAATGCTGGTGTAGGCAAAAAGATTCTCACAAACAGTTGTGCAGTTTGATACTGTTAGGTGAAATGTGGGACCGCAACAGGGGCTAGATAGCTATTAGTTTATTGATCATATACTCATACTCCAATTGGTGCAAGGAGCTCTGCTAACCATGCAGAGAGTTGCAGGGGAAATGGGGACAATTGGGTCACGTGTCCAGTCAGGTCTCAACTCAGGGATGTCCCTGCCTCAACTTATATATTTTTTCTTTTTGACAGCAGATTACATGTATCATGCCCACATGGTTACACAACAAACAATACACCGTTGCAATAAATAGAGGCTAGGGTCACTGTGACCTGATGATCATCAGCAATGGCAGGATGTTCACTTCATGAACAGGGACAAGATACCGCATGCCAAACCATGTCCTTGACTCCTCGCCAATCTTCCGAGCCCTCCCCTTCCACTGGGTGCCATTGTAGAGGATATATTTTCAGATGCAGGGTAGGAAAAGCAAGTGAAATTCCGTGACCTGTTCCATACATCTTCATCTGTAACAATCCCCTCAGTGTATTGCATCAAACTCTCTTGCATCCTCATACTTCTCTCCTTGCGAACAACCTCCAAACATTTGTCTTTCCTCTTGCAGCACCATATGATGCCCAGTCGGTATGTCTGATTTGGCTGCATCAGTTCATCAGCATGAGCTGATCAATTATCTGCCACATGACTCCACCAAAATCTAGTAACATTTGTCAGTAATTTAAATATTGAGCATATTTTAAAAACACACTTCATTTTCATACATACAAACTTCACTGGGTTATAGTAAGTTATAGTTTAAAATAAATCCTCAGATAATCTATTACCTCAATTAAATTTAATCCTTTATATAAACTGCAGAAAAACAGAGGCAAAGGTGAGAAGTCTACTGAGGTAGAAGAAAGTCTCCAGGGAGATGATGTGCAAAGAAACTAGTAAGAAAAACTTTCTCATGGACTACCCCCATGTGCCATCTGCACAGCTACTGAATTAGAGTTGGAGGTGTTTTCTTCTGTTATTTGAGTTTTAAGGAAACCATATTTGGCAGACTTTAGACATGCTTTCTTTTCTGTACATAACAATGCTGCCGGTGGTCCTTGGGTGGATCCAAATTTGGTCATGCTGAATACAGTGTACAACCTCTCTCAAACCATGCAGAGTGCCCCTCAGGCAGCAGAAACATGTATGCCTTACCAGAAACGATCACGCTGCAGCATTTTTAAGAGGACAGTCTGGGCTTTTTAGTTTTAGTCAGATCCTTATCATTTTGCTAACGAGAATTTGAAGGGGTGAAACTGATTTTTTTCATATTGATTGTCATCATTTTGCACTGAACTATCTTCTTTTGGTTGATACTGTCTAATAATTGGTCTACATTTATACCTTTGGTGTTCCTCATGGTAACATTAATCATGAAGGCCTCATTTGGTATTAATCTAGATGTCATATACAAGTTTGTAGGAATTCCATTGTAATCCAGCATTAATTAGTTTACTGTTCCTGCCAATTCTGACTGAAAATTTAAGCACTACAGTACAAAAATAATTCTGAGAATTGTTGAAGTCTTTTGTACATTTTGCATACTTGGTAAGAATTTTAATTACTATTGTTTTTGCTTTATTAAATTATTTGCTTAAAATATATTTCAGCTGTCTCATAAACAAACAATAAAATGTTTACCATTACGTCCTTCATAGTTACAAAAGCACCATAGCTGTCAATTATCTAATGCCTAAACTGCTTTGAACAGCAGTTTAAGCTAATCCAACTAACGTCGTACTGAGGCAATTTAGGAGAATTCATACCCTTTCTGAGGTACCTCTGCTTTTCTGACTCAGCTTAGGGGGTGGCCGTGTGGTGGGCAGTAGCATCTTAAGCATGCATGGTTGTGTTTGCAGTCAGTGGCTGACCATGGCCTTAGGCTCCTAAGCACTCAATTTAATTTTAAAACTGAGACTTCAAGTATCATTCCAGATGTCTTTCAGCAAATCAGGATCTTAAGTACTTACTGGCTGAAACTGGTATTAATAATTTCTTACCTTTTCTCCTGTTCATAGCTTGCCACTCCAAATATTAAACCTGAACTACAATTAACACTCTGTTTTAGCTGTCTCTGATCTATTGTTTGCTGTCAGCTTCTTATTCCTTGCATTATGCAGTTGTTCATTAGATGCTCCAAATATATTAATAACATTTCTCAATAAATCCAGGAATAAAATGTATTTTTAAAAACTTACGGTATTGGTATTATGGTGTCTCTCACTACCTTTCATATGAATTTTGAACAGGGCTAAAGGAGAAGATTTCAGTTTTCTAATTAGGTTTCTTTCATAACGCCCCTGTATCAGTAACAAAGCCTAGATGGCACATTATGACAGCATGACAGTGGAGTAAGGGAAGATGTATCCGTGGAGTAGAAGTCAGGAAAAATAGATCTCAGTTACAGAATATCTTGTATGCTATGATTCATTCAACCATACAGCCCTTTCCCATGTCACAGATTTTGCCATCTAAAATGAAGAAGAAATTATCTTGAACTCATGGAGTTTCCATACATCTGTCAGAGTAGACGATCAAGCTTCTGCACCTAACTGAGTCCATAAAATTCAAGTGAAAGCTCATGTGGCACCTTGAAAGAAGCACGCTTTCTCTCTGTTTTACCAATGCTTCAAAGAAGTCACCCAAGCTTAAATAAGCCATGGTATTTCACATGTAGTCCCACTCAGGATAATAAAATTCAGCACTGCATATAGATCACAGTCCAGCTTCCACCTTACAAGTTTACAACTTAACTCTGGTATCCTGAATTGTACCATGTTCTAGCCTAGAGACATCAACAAACAGAATAGACCTTGCTTTTTGACATTCTGCTACCTGATGCCCTTACAAATTAGGCAGCTAACACGCTACAGACTCAAACTTCAGAGCAATACTCAGGTAAAATTTTTATGTCTCAGAAAATACATCTAAACCCAGCTGTGCCTAATAATCTCTCCAGCTCTCTGAACAAATGCCACTGAATTTTCAGTTATTTATAGCTATGTAATAGGGCAGGAATAATTGTCTCTTGGCTAGACGTATTCTTAGTAGCAAGAAACTGAAATCACAGGAAAGAATTCTGTGCTTTTGACCTCCCTTACATTACTACTTGTGATAAATTATTCCTACTACCTCCAAATACACTTAAATTTTTTTAAATGCAGAAACTTGTACACCCAGGTTAAAAAAATCACAACTCTGCAATAGAAAGCTCATTTCTTTTCATATGTGAAAAGAATGGATTTTCAAATCCATTGGATTGACAAAATTTTTTCTACAGCAGACTCGAAAAGAATAACCAGACTATGAGGAAGACTGACGGCTGACTTACTTAAGTACTCACTAGAAAATATTTAGCTACACAATTAACCTCCACTGGATGGCAAACTTTTAGATAGCCAAATAAAAAGATTAATTCCACCCTAAAACTCTTTTATATAATTCCAGATTGTATCCATTTCATGTTCCTGCCAAGAAAAGCATGCTGAAAAAGATTCTCTCTCCTTCAGTTCAGCATTGGTTGAAAGTCCCCAGCCAGAAAGACAGTTACATATGAAAAATCATGCTGTCTTGTAAAAAATGAAAAAAATCATAGTTTAACATGGAAAAGGCTAATGAATGCTTCAACGACATAGCAATAACATTTTTAGCAAGTATTGTATGAAACCATACATTAAAAAGAACAGCATTATCATAACAATAATAATGTATAATTATCCCTTCACACTTACCTCACCTCAAGTAGGCTTACTAAAGAAGGCAAGAACTAATACCTTCTTTTTACAGCTAGCATACCACACAGCAGAATATTACTCTTAAAGTTATGTAGTAGAGTCCATAATGAACTCAGGCATCCTGTGCAATTTTGGCATTACTACATAGAATCATATAATGGTTTCGGTTGGAACGGACCATAAAGATCATCTAGTTCCAACCCCCCTGCCATGGGGAGGGACACCTTCCACTAGACCAGGTTGCTCAAAGCCCCATC
>JANZLQ010000031.1:22403344-22428432 GCA_026212715.1 Elanus axillaris
CTGATCATCTTCGTGGCCCTCCTCTGGACTCACTCCAACAGCTCCATGTCCTTCTTATGTTGGGGGCCCCAAAGCTGCATGCACGACTCCAGGTGGGGTCTCTCAAGAGTGGAATAAAGGGGGGAGAATCACCTCCCTAGGCCTGCTGGTCATGCTTCTTTTTAGGTAGCCTCAATGCATCTCAAGTGCAAAAACACTCTCTGGAGTTTATTGGAAAGCCTGCTTGCATCCTAAATGTTTAGTTCCTTCTCCCTATACCACATCTTAAAAACTTAAAAACCAAAAATGCCTACTTCAAGTTGTTCTGTCATTATTTATGAACTTCTATTTTTCTTTCTCAAATGAGAAATCAAGGAACCTGTTTAAAATCAAGCAACACATATAAAAAGCTCATCAGTGTGTTGTCCAGAAGGTGCCCATAGAAACACATTTAAAATGCAAGCAGTCAGTGTTTAGACCCTCAACATGCTTTACAGACATTAGCAAGTAATTTAATCTTCTATCAAGTTGCTGCACTATGTTAAATTGCTTTTTTCTTAATGACCCTTAGTAATGGCTAGAACCATGACATTGCTTTTCTAGCTTTCTTGTAGGCCCCCTTTAGGTATTGGAAGGCTGCTATAAGCTCTCCCCAGAGCCTTCTCTTCTCCAGGCTGAATCACCCCAACTCTCTCAGCCTGTCTTCATAGGAGAGGTTCTCCAGCCCACTGATCATCTTCGTGGCCCTCCCCTGGACTCCCTCCAACAGCTCTATGTCCTTCTTATGCTGGGGGCCCCAGAGCTGAATGCAGGACTCCAGGTGGGGTCTCTGAGAGTGTAGTGGAGGGGCAAAATCACCTCCGTTGACCTGCTGGTTACACTTCTTTTGATGCAGCCCAGGGTACGGTTGGCTTTCTGGACAGCAAACGCTCAGTGCCAGGTCACATTGAGCTTCTTGTCAATCAACACCCCCAAGTCCTTCTCCTCACAGCTGCTCTCAATCCACTCATGCCCAGCCTGTATTTGTGATTGTGATTGCCCCAACCCATGTGCAGGACCTTGCACTTGGCCTTGTTGAACTTCATGAGGTTTGCACAGGCCCACCTCTCAAGCCCTCTGGATGGCATTCCTTCCCTCCAGTGTGTTGGCTGCATCACACAGCTTGGTGTCGTCAGCAAATTTGCTGAGGGCACACTTGATCCCACTGTCCAAGTCACTGACAAACACGTTAAACAGAACAAGTCCAAATACCGACCCCTGAGGAACACCACTTGTCACTGGTCTCCACTTGGACACTGAGCTGTTGATGCAACTCTTTGACTGTGACCATCAAGCCAGATCTTTATCCAGTGAGTGGTCCATCCATCAAATCCATCTCTCCCATTTAGTAACAAGGATGTCATGTAGGACAGTGTCAAATGCTTTGCACAAGTCCAGGTAGATGACATCAGTTGCTCTTCCCTTATCCACCAATGCTGTAACCCCATCAGAGAAGGCCACCAAATTTGTCAGGCAAGATTTTCCTTTAGTGAAGGCATATTGGCTGTCACCTGTCACGTCTTTATTTTCCATGTGCCTTGGCATAGTTTCCAGGAGGATCTGCTCCATGATCTTGCTGGGCATGGAAGATGAGACCAACTGGCCTGTAGTTCTGCGAGTCTTCCTTTTTTCCCTTTTTAAAAATGGGAGTTATGTTTCCCCTTTTCAGTGGCAACTTTCCCAGACTGTCACAACTTCTCAAATACGATGGCTTAGTCACTTCCTCCATCAGTTCCTGCAGGAACCATGGATGCATCTCATCAGGTCCCACAGACTTATGCACCTTCAAGTTCCTTAGATGGTCAAAAACCTCATCTTCTCTTACAGTGGAAGGTTCTTTAGTCTCCCACTCCCTGCCTTTGCCTTCTGTGACTTGGGTGGTGTGGCTGGAGCACTTGCTGGTGAAGACTGAGGAAAAAAAGTCATTGAGTAACCCAGCCTTCTCCATGTCCTGGGTAACCAGGTTTCCCGTTTCCTTCCAGAGAGGGTCCACATTTTTCCTGGTCTTCTTTTTATCACTGACATACCTATAGAAGCTTTTCTTGTTGCCCTTGATGTCCCTGGCCAGATTTAACTCTATCAGGGCTTTAGCCTTCCTAACCTGATACCTGTCTGCTTTGACAATTTCTCTGTATTCCTCCCAGGCTACTTGTCCTTCCTTCCATCCCCTGTAGGCTTCTTTTTTTGTGCTGGAGTTTGTTCATGAGCTCCTTGTTCATCCATGAAGGCCTCCTGGCATTTTTGACCAACCTCCTCTTTGTTGGGATGCATTGCTCCTGAGCTTGGAGGAAGAATATTGACCAGCTTTCTTGGGCCCATCTTCTCTCCAGGGCTTTATCCCATGGTACTCTACCATGCAGATCCCTGAAGAGGCCGAAGTCTGCTCTCCTGAAGTCCAGGGTAGCGAGCTTGCTGTGCACTCTCCTTGCTGCCTTAAGGATCTTGAACACCACCATTCCATGGTCACTGTAGCCAAGGCTGCCCTTGAGCATCACATTCCCCACCAGCCTCTCCTTGTTGGTGAGAACAAGGTCCAGCATAACACTTCTCCTCATTGGCTTCTCCATCACTTTGAGAAGGAAGTTATTATCCATACGTTCCAGGAACCTCCTGGACTGCTTATGCCCTGCTGTGTTGTCCCTCCAGCAGATATCGGGGTGGTTGAAGTCCCCCGTGAGGACCAGGGCTTGTGAAAGTAAGGCTGCTCCTATCTGTCTACAGAGGGCCTCATCTGCTCAGTCTTCCTGGCTGGGTGGCCTGTAGCAGACCCCCACTATAATGTCACCTGTCCCTGCCCTCCCTTTAATCCTGACCCATAAGCTCTTGGTTGGCTCCTCATCCATCCCCAGGTGAAGGTCCATATGCTCCAGCTGGTCACTGACATAGAGGGTGACACCCCCTCCTTGTCTCCCCTGCCTGTCCTTCCTAAAGAGCCCATATCCTACCATTCCAACACTCCAGTCATAGGAGCCATCCCATGTCTCTGGGATGAGTGAATGTCTCTAACTCTTCTTGTTTATTCTCCATGCTACGCGTGTTTGCATAGAGGCATTTAAGTTGGGCCCCAAATGAAGCTGAATTAGCAGCTGGAGTGGCTAGGATTCCTTTGTGCTGCTCTTCAGGTGCTCTCCTGCTGACCCCCTCGAGGGTCTGGGCACCTACTGCTGGGACTGACATCAAACTAGTAGGAATGGGATGGACTGAGGTTCCCCTCCCCCAGCAACTTTAGTTTAAAGCCCTCTTCACCAGGTTGGCAAGCCTATGACCAAAGATGCTCTTCCCCTTCTCTGACAGATGCATCCCATCAGCCCCTTTGTTTCAGTGAAGAAGAAAATAGTGCTTTACAGATCTCTGACTCCATAATGCGTCAAAGCCTTACTACAGAATTCTGCAACCTAGAGTACCTATTTGCCAGTCTTTAGAGCCCAGGGAAAAGAAACAGTTTAAAAATGGTAAGAGATGAGAAGAAACATTTAAGCCACTTTCTAAGGTTGTTTCAATACTAAGATTTTATATAACTGTACCTATGTACCCCAGTACTTACACACAAACTCAGACTTTATGTAACAACTATTCAGGGACCCCATTCTTAGTGTCTATTAGGACATTCAGATATATCAACCTGCTTGCTTTATTTCTAAAAATGTCGTATAAAGATTTATACTTACCATATTTATTGAAAACTTAGTGAAAATCCCAGCTAGATAAATATTAATTTATAAATAAATATATATAATTATATATATCATATATAATATATATTAATATTTATATATTATATAAATACAAATACATACCCACAACATTACAGAAGTAAATAAGAAAGCTAATAATCAACTACATTCTGAGACAGTAGCATTGCAAAATGCAACCTGTTTTGCATAGGACTTTGCAATTTTGGGGGTCTAAGTGCTGCACCAGGGCACAGCGTTATTGTTGCAATGTCTTAGCTGAGGGACATGGTCAAGTGCCATCCCTGGGAGCTAAAGGCACATCAGAAGGCATTGGAAGGCATGTGCCTCATCAGCAACCTGGAGACTCATTAGAAGGACAAATATGGAGTCAGGTCATACTAGACAACAGGCCACAGGGTTATAGGCCTGGGGAGGGATTTGGGCAACATCACAACCTGCAAGGAAGGGCTTGAATTACAACAAGCAAGAAAACTCTAAGACTGAAATACATTTTAAGCATGTAATCTCCCACCATGTGGTATTATTCAGGAAGCTGCTTGAGCTTGGGGGTGACAGGGCTTATTCTCTTAGTCAGAGCTGGTGCGTTAGCAGGAGATTATTGCTGTGCATGTAACAGAAAAGGAAAAGGATTGCAGTGCTTGTGACGTAGGAGAGAAAGGAGGTTACGCAGCGTGAGCCAGAGAAGGGAAAAGATCTACAGGCACAATGGAAGGAGCACGTGACAATCCCTGTGCCTAATAATAAAAGAGCTGGCAGCCTCTCTGACAATAAAGATCAGTTGTTTAAAGTTGAAATCACAGCAACTGAATCTCAAAGCAATAAGTCACTGAACATTCATTTTGAGATAAAAAAAAGTGTTAATTGTGAAATATATATTAGATTAGTAGTTTTAAGATTAAGCTAAGCATTCCTATACAGTCCTGTACAGTTTGCTGTACAGGAATGTTTCATTAGGATATGCCAAAATTGTTGTGTTCACTTGATAGATGGCTGAAGTCCCCAAAAGCAAGCTAGATAAGCTGACTCTATTGCTTTCACTAGCGCTGAACCTGTGCCATCATTTTTCAGAATCAATATCTAGAGATGCTTCCAAGGCATCACAATAAAATTTTGGCTTTGTTACAAATGAGAAAGCACCATCTTCAGATCTGCATATGTGTGCTGCCTTTCGGGTAGATTTGAGCTTCTAAATCTTTCATCCCTATTACAGCAGAAAGAAAGAACTACTGTGCACTTAAGGCAACCAATGGGGATAGGGAAGGTATTTAATAAGGTTCACTGCAGTTTCAACATCCAACTTACACTTTTCTAAATGAGATAAAAAGTAGTACGGTTGCAAATCCCTCTAGTTAAGACTATCAATTCATTGTATGTATATAAGAGTAAGCACCTGGTAATTCAATTCACTGATTTATATTTACCAGACATATAAAAGGCTAGAATTTTTTTCTAAAAAAATCAATATATGAATTAGTAAGGGTTTGGGGGGCATAGGCTCTTGTCATAGTCATTCCAAGCACTCTTTTGTCATGTTGTCAGGTGGAAATCAACTAAAAAATGGTTATTATTCTTTTTTATTGGAAAAGGCAGCAACAGCAGCAGCATGCCTATTTCTTCTCTGGGAATTTTACCACATATTTTCTATCTTTGATTTTCAGTCTTTGGCTTTTGCACCAATCTTTCCTTGTAATTCTGCTGCTTTCTCTGCTTTATGTTTTCCTGGGCTCAGTAAGAGTTATGACACTCAGTCTATCTTTTTTAATGACCTGCAGAGTTTTTAATACTATAGGTGGATTCCAAAACCTCATTATTGCTTCTTGACTGCACCACACTTAAAACCCCAGACCATAAGCTACATGTAAATCTGTTACCAAAAACTGTTTGACCTTTTGCCCTATATACTTCCATGCTCTGCTGCTTCTGTCTTGCAGAGATGCATTAACCCTACTGTGCTCTGAGACTGCTCTTGGTAGTTTCTCTGGACACCTTAGCTTTTATTGTTGTAGAGTTGAAATACTACCATAATGCCACTTTCTGCCTGACTGCTGACCAGCTGGTTTTTCTTGGATGCCATGTCTGACCAGTCAACTCTGGTGTTATTTTGGAGGCTGGAAAGAAAAAGGTAGAGGGGCAGGATAGCATGGCAGCATAAGCATAAATAAGAGAAAGCATGGAAGAGATACCCAACAGAGGAACTTCAGCTACTGTAATTACCAGAGCCTCAATTTAACTATGCTACACTGATTTTTTGCAAAACGAGCTTCTTATCTATTAAACATGAAGCTGAGAGCTTCAGTTCGTTGGCCTAGTTCCTTGCTAAGGCTGTCTCCAGAGATGCAGCCTTCCTGGTGACTTTAACAGCATCACTCCATCAGTTTCTTTAAACCTTGGATATTTCACTTCATATTACCTTCATTATCAAGTTGCTTTGTTCAGCAGCTTTGAAATATTACGTAACACCAATCTCATCCCACTGAATACAAAATATTACTATTAATCTTTTTGTAACTGTGAATCTAGGTTATGTCATTTCTTCTGTAGACTTTTTCTAAAGTTGATAGAAAATGCAGCAAAGGTCTTTTCCTGATTTAAATTTTAGAACTTGTTCCAAATGTAAAACTACTCTATTGGACTTTAGGTAGTATATCAATGAAGGCAGACATATTTAGGCAAAACTTTGGATGCACTGAAACTGATAAGGTGCTGATACAGTCTTCTAGGCATTTTCAAATCTGTAGACTGATATCTTTATAGAATTTAGACATGCATCAGAAATATAAGGCTGAACTTCTTTGTGATGAGAAGCTTGGGGGTTTTATGTCATGGTATTTTACAGATTCTAACATCAGTGTTGTATCTTTTCTCACAAATTACTCAGAAGTTACTCAGGGAGGAAAAATATACATTCAGCCTAGTTGTCTAACACATGAAATACATGCTACATTTTTGTGAAATATTGTGAAAAAGTTTTTAACTACACTCTCTCCATTCATATTCAGAAGCATCATAATCTAAGCAATTAAACCAGTGATGATAAAATAAATTATGTTCTTATTAAGGTTCTGCATCTAAAAGCTGCTAAATGAAAAGTGACTTTTACTCAGTGGGCAAAGCTGCCAGAAGAATTTCAAGTTCTGAGGATAACAAAAAATGAAATCTTATCTTTCTCTGTGTATTGAGTTTAATTCACATCCCTGTTCAGGTCTGAATAAACTCAGTGGGCATTCTCCATTTATCTTCAGTGAGCTACAGATCAAGCCCAGGAATCATGTCACAGGCAAAGAAGAGATACTATTGTATGGCCATTGTCTCTGCTGATGTAAAAGTCCTACCACTGAATAAGCTTCATTTCTGAAATTTCATAGACTGAGAGATAGATCAACTATAATACTTCTAATTTAATAAATGAGAAAAAAGATCAGAAAAATCCATTCTAGAAATTGAAAACAAAGTGCTACCGCTAATTTTTTTTTTAAAAAGGACCTGTTGTGTGAAAAAAAAAAACCCCAAACTTCCAAAGTTTAACAATACAAAGGCTGTAAACATTAAGGCCACCTAGAGCCAACTGCCCAGGACCATGTCCAGAAGATTTTTTAGTACCTCCAAGGACAAAGGTTCCACAACTTCTATGGGCAACCCATGCCAGTGCTCTGTCATCCTCACTGAAAAGAGCCTGTCTGTATTCTTTACACCTCCCTTCAGATATTTAAATACATTGATAAATCCCCCCTGAGCCTTCTCTGCTCTAAACTGAACAGTCCCAGCCCTCTCAGCCTTTCCTCACAGGAGAGTGCTCCAGTCTTAATCTTCTTAGTGGCCCTTCGCTGGACTCTCTTCATTGTATCCATCTCTCTCTTGTACTGGGGAGTCCAGGACTGGACCCAGCACTCCAGGTATGGTCTCACCTGTGCTGACTAGAAAGGAAGGACCAACTCCCTTGACCTGCTGGCAACACTCCTCCTAATGCAGCCCAGGTTGTCATTAGCCCCCACCATCCAATCTCTGGATGCAGTGGTGAGCTGGTTTTGGCTGGGATAGAGTTAATTTCCTTCCTAGTAGCCAGTATGGGGCTATGTTTTGGATCTGTGCTGAAAACAGTGTTGATGATAACACAGGGATGTTTTAGTTACTGCTGAGCAGTGCTTATACAGAGTCAAGGCCTCTTCTGCTTCTCACCCCACCAGTGAATAGGCTGGGGGGGCACAAGGAGTTGGGAGGGGACCCAGCCGGGACAGCTGATCCCGACTGATCAAAGGGATATTCCATACCATATGACATCATGCTCAGCTATATAAGATAGGAAGATGAAGGAAGGAGGGATGTTCAGAGTTATGGTGTTTTGTATTCCCGAGTAACACATGATGGAGCCCTGCTTTCCTGGAGATGGCTGAACACCTGCCTGCCATGGGAAGTAGTGAATGAATTCCTTGGTTTACTTTGATTTGTGTGTGGCTTTTGCTTTAGTTATTAAAGTATCTTTATCTCAACCCACGACTTTTCTCACTTTTACCCTTCAGATTCTCTCCTGCATCCCACTGTGAAGGAGGTGAGTGAGCGGCTGCATGGGGCTTAGTTGCCAGCTGGGGTTAAACCACAAGACCTTATAGGAGCGTTCCAGTACCTGAAGGGGGCCTACAAGAAAGCCAGAGAGGGACTTTTTACCAGGGCATGTAGTGATAGGACAAGGGGTAATGGCTTTAAACTGAAAGAGGGTAGATTTAGATTACATGTAAGGAAGAAGTTCTTCCCTGTGAGGGTGGTGAGGCACTGGAACAGGTTGCCTAGAGAGGAGGTTGTGGATGCCCCATCCCTGGCAGTGTTCAAGGCCAGGTTGGACGGGGCTTTGAGCAACCTGGTCTAGTGGAAGGTGTCCCTCCCCATAGCAGGGGGGTTGGAACTAGATGATCTTTAA
Organism: Elanus axillaris; assembly: GCA_026212715.1. NCBI lineage: Eukaryota > Metazoa > Chordata > Aves > Accipitriformes > Accipitridae > Elanus > Elanus axillaris. The sequence goes on from JANZLQ010000031.1 coordinate 22,411,970, forward strand.
GGTCCCTTCCAACCCAAACCATTCCATGATTCTATGATTCATCAACCAGACAAAAAACAATTAAAGTCTTCAGTCACCATTGTGCAAGTTAGCTGCTATGGCTCCACTGCCTCTTCACCCTAATGAGCCATTTAGTACAGGTAACCCTGGGAAAAAGCAACACCCTTACAGGAAAAGTTTCGTAATTTGCTTTTTCTCTTAGGCTGAATAGTCTTCAAAGTTCACAAAAAACATGACGCAGCATGAGAAAATATTGGCCACAGCTATACTACATATTCTGTTGAATAGGAAACCTTAACCTCTAGGCTTAGCAGCATGGGTCACTCTATTGACACTGCACAGCAAATGGGAAATAAGTATTTGCCCCTACCACCTGTACAGTATGACTCACTACCCCACTGCCTGGGAAGCATGAAGGTACTTCTGACCTTTTGCAGCTGACCTTATTATAATCCTTATTATAATCCTCCATTTTCTAAGCTTTCACCTGTAATCCTGATAAATGAGATCTTACTGGGTACCTCCAATAAGTCTAGTAAGATCTATGGCTAATCAGGGCAAGAGTAACCTGTAAACACTAAAAATCTCTCTCTCTCTCTCTTTTTAAAAGGAAAAAAAAATGAGATTGCATTTTCCCTTAGCATACAGGATACTACTTGCTGGATATTTTATGCTGCTACTATCAGGCTTACTTGAGGTATTTTGCTATGACCTTGCTTCTGATAGAATCTTTCAAATAGTAGTAAATCATTTTTGGGTTGGTTTCTTTTTTTTTGTCTGAAGATCTTTTTATTTTCACCCATATTGATTGAACAAATGGCAGGCAGCTAGAAGAACAACAGCAAATGCCAATGCCTGTGGAGATCTAGAAAAAGTATATTTGTGATTAAACTATGAACTAGGACTTCCCACACCAGGAAGATGTGACTGGGAGTATCTAGGTTAAGACAGACATTCTTCTCCTGAGAATTCACTGTCAAACATATGGAAAGTGATATACCAGCCTGAATTTTGAAATAGCTATACTGAAGACATCTACAGAATAATATAGAAGCCAACCAGATGCTGTTTAATTTGTATTGTGCGGTGGATAACCAGTATCACATCACTACAACAGGGAAATAAAATATTAATAAAAATCACTACAGGCAAGCATTACAAGAAGGAAACTTTCCTACATTCCTCTGTCAATGTAAAACTTGGTTATTTCAGCCTCTTTGCTTAATTGGAGATCTCACTACTGGTTACATCAAAATATGTAGATTTGAACCAGTTCTAGAAATCAAAGTCTAACACAACATGAACTGAAATAAACAGCAACCTGGCTCAGTAGCAGTTACATTAACTTGCCACAATCATAATGAGATTCAGGAGACTATCTGAGTACATAAAAGTAACTTAAACTTAATAACTTTTTTAGTTATGTGGAGTTAATACCTTTGAGAGAAATGTGTGAACACATGTTAGAATTGCTCACTCTTAGCTGAATCACTGGGCTGCAATTAAAAGCATGGACCCTGGAAAATAGCTATAAGGCATAGCATGAAATATTTTATACATCTATTTGTTGAAAAAGTAATGTTTTTAAGAATCCCCATGGAAAGTAATTTACTGGCATCCACAACCATGAGGCATCATATCTCTTTGCTTATGAAGGTATTTTCATACCAAGCTTTCACATTTGCTGTGGTTGATTGCATCCAATCCAGCAATTCCCATTGACTTCTAAGGGTTCTGGAGAAAGCGAAGAGTCACCTAATGTTTTCTACCTCTTCTGTTTAAGTTTCTTTGAAATCAGAAATAGATTTTTCAGTAGAACAGTAGAACGTCTTTCCTTCTTATACTTTCAATATATTCAAGCTAATAATATTATATATTGAAAACATACATAGCTGTGAAATTTTGAGAAGTTGTGGCGTTCTGTTAACACAAACCTTCAATTTCATTAAAGACCTTATTAAAACTTATACTCATTTCTCAATGCTGAATGCTAAGCTGTGGTTACAAGGCAGAGTTCTCAGTTTTATTCTACAAAATGTGCTTCTGCAAATAGAAGATTCCTGGTTATTTTCCAATTAATCTGAAACTTAAAACAGAGCAGTACTGATTTCTGCAGACCTTCAGCAAACTTAAAATAGAGCACTTTTTGCTTCTATCACTAAGGAGCCTCTGTTGTCAACAGCAGGATAACTGAGAAAAAGGTTCGATGATCTCTGTTTTAGATACCTACTGAATGACAACAAAGATTATGGTCTTACTCTTACAAACTCCTGATAATCTGAACTAAAGCAGACCAGCATCAGATAGCATTTGACCAGTGAATTCAAATGACACATGCCATGATGCTCTCCACATAAACAGAACTGATATGCTCTGAGGATACAATTACACTTACGATCCTAAAATACATAACCTTGGTGAGAGTTCCTATGAAGGAAAACAAGAAAAATGAGTAATCAACAATTCCACTGAGAAAAGATCTCACTTCAATTTGCAGTCCTTACCAAATATTCCCACAACTAGCTTTATCATGCTTTGCAGATTCATATAGAAGTCTAAAAAGTACTTTTTAAAAACAAAACAAAACAAAACAAACCCAAACAGATCACATCTATTTATTTTACCAGGTAATGACAAACACTAGTGCTATGTTGTTTTGCAAAATCAGAAGGTATTTATAGAACTGTGAAGCACAAGTCTCTTTCCTTGGTCCCAGGATTTGGGTTTTGTTTTTAACTGCTTAAGGCTCAGTTTCAGGTTTGTATTCAGACATACGGAATTGGAGCATTCATTCTTGCTTGGTCTCTAGTGTGTAAAGGTGTACCTTGAACCAGCCACAAGAAAAGAGAACACATGAATGGCTAGAAGAAGTATTGGGTTTGAACGAGAGTTTCTTTTGCTGGAAACGTGGAAGATGAGGATGTGCTGTTGTATCCCATTCTGCAGCAGGTGACAAGCAATTATTTAAGAGAGGCCTGGTAATAACTCATATCCTCTGTGGAAAGTCCATGCACAGTGATTTTGGATGAAAATTGCATCAGGACTAAGCAGCACAGCACTCATCTCATCCAGACTCACAGTCATAACTCAAAGGCCTTGCTCAGCCACTTTCTGTCAGCCACAGTTGAAGCCTACGACCTGAAGAGCCCTTTCTCTCCTGCTGCCCACCCCAGCAAGCAGCTGCCTCTAACTGGGTACTGACACAAGATACATGATACAGCTCACGTATCTCTCAACAGTGGCAATTCTGGGAAAGGAGTTAGTATCTCTATATCCAATAGAAGCTGCAAATCTGCTGAAGTCAACCCAGGCAGGCTCTGCCTAATAACAACAAGACTGTGCGGCATTTCTGTTGGGGTGCTCTCAAATCACTCTGTCATCATTAACGAAACTACTTCCCCAGTGCACCAGCTATATACATGCTGAACTCTTACTATATTATACTGAATTTACTGATCCACACAGAATTGTGATAACGATAACAGTTAATGGAAGATACCACTAAAATTCAGTTTATGCTGCAGTACATATCAGAGTTTGGAAAGCTTCCATCTCAGTTTCCAGAAAATTTCTCTCCTAACATTTGCACAGCAGTATTTTTTTCCATCTATGAACTGTCTCAGAATTTTTCTGCTTGTTCGCTCTTTTCTATTGAGAAGTGCATCTAAAATACTTAATCCAGATTTGACCCTTGTCAAATTTAAATCTTAGTTTCCAACTGGTGACAAATTTAAAAATGCTGGGTTTTTTTTCTCACACCAGGACCAAATAAATTGCTCCTTCAATATGGCTGTTCAGACCCAAAGTGTTTTTCAAAAACCTGAGACAGTCTTTAGCAGGATTAAAAAACTATAATAGGATAACTCCTCAGAAATCAATAAACAAACATCTAATAATGTAATGCACAGCACTCAACTTTTCTATATCAAGTGAAACATTTCTCAGTAATTGAATTTACCTCAGATCCTTTAGGAATGTTGATGATCCACCCAGCTGCCTGGAATTAAAAATTGGAATATGATTCAAAGTAATTTTATTTAATACACAATAGAAATTTATCACCAAAAGATTTGTGTCAAGGGTTCTTCAGCATCTTATCTAAAAGGATTGTGATGAATTTTCACTTGATTCAGCAGTTGCCTATGTTTTTATTACTAAACCCTCCAAAATACCTGGTGAAAGCATCACTGACATGATGAAGTATCACACAGTGAAAGTGGTGCTGCATACTAAAAGAAACACAGCCTGGGATAAGGCCCCAGTAGAAAAATCTCAGGCCAGTTCTCTGCTGATCTACCACTGCTTTCACTGCACTTTAACATGGGACTGAAAAGAACCTTGCTCTTTAATTCCTGGCCTTACAGCTGGATTGGAGATGAAAAGAAAGTAAAATGCTGTGGTTTTGTTTTTGAGACTTCAAGGGATATTAATTTTTTTCCTATGGAGTAAATACTTGGAGATAGGAAACCAAGAAATGAAGCTGGTAGGATTGTACAATTAAGTGCTGTCCATTGAAATACATCCAAGCCTTCGTTTTGTATAAAATGCAGTTTTACAAAAGCTCTCTTTTCACACAGCATCAGCTTTTGGCTGGCTGCCGTATACGATGTGTTTTCAGAAAACTCTATTTTAGCAAAAAGGTATATTATTGCACTTACCCTGCTAACTGAAAAGAGAGGCACCAGAGGTATCAATTGGCTGATGTAAATCAGCAGAGCTGCAGCAAATGAAAGATCGTGATGACAGTTGATTAGCTAAGACTTTTATCCCAGTAAGGATATTTCACGAACGTGTATACCTTTGGCATACATAGAGCGAGGTGTTTAAGAAAGCTGTTCCGTGAAATTTTAAATGATTTTTGCTTGAGGCAGGAGAGATAACAAATAAGCACCCTTTCAGCAGCCAAAAAAGGAAGGGGTGGACACTGCACACTGAGAAGCAGCAGCAAACCTGTGCAGTGGCTTCCTACTGAAGACACAGTCTCAGATTCAGCTGCTTACATGGGATGCATGTGACCACTGTATTTCAACATGAGAATTGAACAAAACTAACAAGGAACAAAAACGAATCTGATGTTTTTAGAAATGAAGTCATGGCCTACTTTTACTTCCTGACCCCAGGCAAATGATTGACATTGGAGCAGACTGTGACCTGTTTTGACTGGTTTAGTGTGTCAACTGCCACCTGGTTTTATGTCATTGAACATGTAATGAGGCTCACTAAATAAGGCAGACCTAACCTAGAAAACTGCATCAGTCTTCACTTATATTTTTAGGTTGATTTCTTCTCAAATAAATTTAAATACCAACCTGAGTCATTCACTGTGAAAGTCTGTACAAGCTTTCCTGTGCTATCAAAAGAGATTAAGGATTCTAGCCAGCTACGTGGTGTCACTTTATTCTGGGTTGGGTTTTTTCTTTTTTTTTCTTCTTTTTTTTTTTAGTTTCTTTAAACCAACTCTCTTGTTTTGGGCTGAAAACCCACAGAGAAACAGCATGCCAGAACCAGAATTTTCTGAGTTTTCAGTAGAGAAGAAATACCAACACAGAAAGGGAGAAGCCCTAATAATTGGCCAATGCTGCTGCTCTTCCCCAGTAACAAGTTATCATTAACTCTATTTTTATTACTAGCATTGGACCCATGTGAGGAAACAGTGATCCTGCTGCCTCCTTTCCTAATGGTGACCAGTACAGGTGTTTCTGATAGGACTGCCCCAGCCTGCTGCATTTCTGGGTGCCCTGCTGGGATCTCGGGGAGGCATTACCTCCATGTTACTAACCTACATTGCCAGGGGAAGCTGAATACTTGCTACCTTTTCTTCTCCACACTAACATTCAAGCAACCTTGTCATGTGCAGGGAGGTTTTTGGCAGCCCTGGCTGTAGGTAGGCTCTGCCCTTTCACGAAGCAGCCATTGGTGGGCAGGACTGAGCCAGAGGGAAGTACTGTGGCACCACACAAACACCAAGGTGGCTGAAACCAAACTGCATGCTTGGCTTGCTCTCACAGAGTTGTGTTTCTACCGCTGCTCCTAGTAAGCTCATATGAGAAGTAGGGCACGTGTCAGCCAAAGCTTAACCCTTTTAAATTTTTTCCCTGACTGAACACTTCTTAAAAAAGGATGATGATTTAGTCTCATTTTCTATGTTACTGCAGCATTGGAAGGTCTTGGATCAGACTTTTCGATGTTCAGTCGACTTCTGGATTTGCTGCAAAGCAATGGCTTTAGGCAGTGCCTATGATTTGAAAAATATGCAGATACTTTCTGTGAGTTGTTCAAACTGCCGTGCTAGGTCTAAACTCACTGACCTACTTTAACTTGCTTTTTGAGTGGCTGAGTTTCAGACTTATCTTAATTTTATCTGAATGTTAAATATTGCTTGGTTTTCAGAATTATTGTGCATGGCTCCATCTGTAGTCAATCTTTTGTCTAGGTAGGTAGTTTCCTGTCCTACATTTCCATTACTAATTGTAGTCATTCCTAATGCACACAAAAACCAGTGTCCTAGGCTACAATATCACCAGCACTTGCTCTCATCCCCGAGAGGCCTTCAGACATCTGGGGCATTATGCAGTTTATTTCCACATCTGAACACATTAAACCAAGCACAGGCAAAAAAAAAAAACAACACAATTGCAAATTGTTTGTTTGTTTATTGCCTTAAAATCCCAACAGTTGCCAGGCTATCGGAGCACCCAGTCAGTTTGGAGCAATGGAAACCAAGTGTATGGGGAAGGATTAGCCACCAGGAGGATTACAGATTGGGCTGTCAAATTGCAGAAGGGAGATGTAAATTTTGACTGCTCCACATTCAAAGGCAGCTGCCCAAACTCTGTCAGTTCATTTCAGTTGTTGGAAAATGTGGCCCCAAAGCTTCATTCCTGGTGGGCAGATGTTAATATTCTTGTGCGGTGCTCCCATTCACTTCCTGAGAGCCGTCTGTCAGTGTCTCTGGTCTGCAAAATATGCCAACTGTTATCACAAGTTTTTCTTGTGAGGAATTTTCATGCTTCTCTGCAGACGTAGTTGTGCAGACTTGAGTTTCACCAATGTGAAAAAAGAACAGCAGTTTCAGACACAGAAACTTCCTCTCCCTTCGTTGGGCTCATTTCAGTCTCCATCACTAGCTTGGTTTATGGAGTGGCTGAGATTTCTCCCTACCTGGCGACACTGATGACTGGCTGGATTGCCATTTCTCTACACCCAGCAGATCTTGCTCTCAGAGAGACAGGGTCTGTGAAACCCTTGGTCAGGAAGCCAGTATCAGCTTGTGCACTGTCTCCTGTATTTTGCTAGTGTCTTACTCCAAATTTCTCTGTGGCAGCTCTAGCATTCATCATGTTTCCTTAGACCTCCTTGACTCTGTTAAGTAGCTCATAGATCTGGGCACAACAGGATGCCATACTAGCCGCAGTATTCGACTCTGTCCTAGCAAGACCTAAAGACACAGAGTTGGTGGTGATTCAGCTGGCTGTGAGACTTTATTGAGTTGTCAGTGAAGGAGAGTTGCCATCAGCAGAACCACTCTCCTCAAGCCCCATCTCCACCTTTCTGAGCAATCCCCAAGTGCCCCTGCAAGCTCTGGCCCCAAGAAGCCCTATCCTGTGGGGTGGCAGAGTGAGCCCTTCTCTCACTCCCAGGTCGGGAGGATTTGGGAGAAAGACTGGCTGCAGCACGTTCCCACGCTGGACACCAGTTTGGTTTTTATGTCTGCATCGTATCTGTACTGGTTGGAGCAGCAGCATGACCCAGCTGGAGTGGTACATCTGGTGCCAGGATAAGAGGGTGCGAACGGGTTTGACATGATCCAGACAAGCCCAAAATAATCTCAGCTCTTGGCAGAACTGACAAAATTTGTATCAGGAGACTTCAGGCTAGTCAGTCCTCGTCATGAGACAAAATAGATCTGCTGCATTTTTAAAAAAATGTGTTTGAAAGAAAGGTTTGAAAAGTTCCTCTTCTTCATCTTGGGGCTGGTTTTTTTTTTGTGTGTCCCGTCCTACCACCCCTCCCCCTTTTGGGGATTTACAAAAACACATCAGTGGATGGTGCATGTCTTGCAAGCAAATTCCATATATCTTCCAGTGCTTTCAGATACCACCACCAAACGCACTGCCTGGGCCCCTGCCCTCTGCTCCCCCTGAACAAGGAAAAGTCATCTGAGAGCTTGACAGACATTATTTTTCCCCGCTCCTGCCATGGCACTGGGATTCTGGGGACATGGCCTGAGCCACCCACTCTGGCAAGGCATCGCAGGGCCTCACCAGCCAGGCCCATCCCACCGCCTCTGCAGGGAGCAGGGGCGGCCTGGAGGCAGCCCCAGCCCCCATGGCCACTGTGAGGCGGCATGGGTCCTGCCATGAGGGAGGCAGGGACAGTGACAGGCCCACCATGGTGCCAACACCTGCTGCCCAAGCTGACAGGGACGATGCAGCGGGGTCAGCAGGGCCCTGCCCTCACGGATGCTGTGTCTGCCTCCTGGGAAGCCGTTATCTACACCAAGGTGCCTGATTATCTGTATTTTTAAACAAACAACTTCACAGAAGAAAATACTGGAAACTTAGCAGCAGCAAGGACTCAATCAGGCACGTAACCTGATGGTCAAGACAAATATGGTACAGCAACAGAGCCGGCTCCTGTGCTTCAAGCTACAGCCACGTGCTTGCAGAAGTAGGAGTTAAAAAGTTTTCTTTACATAAAACACCCCTCCTGGTAAAACTCTTGTCAGCTCCAGCATGTCAGCCACCAAAAGCTCCTAACAGCATAGCTGTTGCATCATGCCAGATGCAAACCCTTCCTGCACAGCAGCCCTGATTTTTTTTAAAATAGGAGCATAAATAGAAGTTTCTTGAGCAAACCACAAAGTTTTAAAAAATATGCATGTTATGAACGCTTGCCCACTAGTCCCTTGGAAACTTGGTTTCCCAAAAGTGCTGCATGAGGCAGGGGGCTGGCCAGTTGTGGGCTTTCCCTGACAAGGAGACAGACGATGGTGCTGTGCCTTCCTCCAGCTCTTTGGCTTCTGGAACCAGTTGCTTGTCTATAAAAACAGATGATGGCCTGATTAAAACCAGGTGGTGTTCAAATTTGGGGGAAAGACTGGTGTATGTCTCATGTATTAGCATAAGTACCCTAGAGGGTGAGTTTCTCTCCCATAACAGATACCTAAAGGACAGGACAAGAGTATTTGTACTGAAATTAACTTACATTGCTGGGTGAAAAAAAGAACTTTTTAAAAACCTGTGGTAGCATCTCTAAATCACAGTGACAAGAAATGTACAAACATAAAAAGAAATGTTACCCCTGCTTTGCAACCCTTGCATGCTCTTTACGTTCCCCAGTGCAGACACTCTCAACGTTGCTTTAAAATAATCTTCTCCCAAAAGGTATATGACATAGATCCATTGGAAACATACTGGATTTAGATATGCAGATTCAAAAGTGCACACTTTCTTTTGCAAGAGACCTCTGTGGCTCCCTGGAATGAAGATGTGGGCTCAGGCAGCTGCCCAGGCAAAGCCACGTGCAAGTGCCAGGAGCTGCTCAGAAGCATGCCTGAGAACTAAACTTCATAGACTACATACTGCCAGCATAGTTGCACACCTGACTTCTTTTAAGTCGCTGAGAATCAGTCACAATAGAGTTTACCAAATCATTTCTTGTTTACAGACCCATAATTTACTTGGGTATAAAAATGTAAGACCCAGAAGTGTTTGCAATTTTAATGTTAAGTGTGCTTTTCTCTGTTTAAGTTGGAGCAGTAACAACTTGCATTAAAATCTTAGAAGCAATTCAGAGTGACAGTGTACCATTTACAAAAAAAAAAAAAACCCAAAAAACCACAACCCCAAACATGGGAATTATAAAATATGGGGCTGGCACAGGGAGCTGAGATTGAAATTCACAAGCATGGCTGAGTTTGGAGTTGTCATGGTACCAGTGCTACTATGTGTGAATCACAGTACCATCAGATCACACTCTGAAAAGCAGCAGTTTTGCCTGCATACAAAGCAAGCAAAACCTTGGAACAAACTGTTCTGTACTTTCAAGGAAGTCAGTGTTCACTCTGATCTACTAATCTGGATCCAAAGTTTAAAAAGTGGTGAGATTTCAGAAAAGTTGGTCATTTTCTGCAAGCTAGGCCTCTCTCCACACTTTCGTGATATTACAGAGTGGCAACTCTGAAACCTGTGGATTAAGTCAGAAGCACCAGAAACAGCCCAGTTCTTCTCACAGTGTTGGCCTTCACACAATGTTGACGAAACATGTGGCTTGCTTAGGCAACTGCACCTTTTCCATGGCAATAATAAAAATCAGCAGAATCCCTGTCTGTAATCAATGCTTTTATTACTATTAGACCTTTTGTGCTCTGCAGAGAACCACACACACTGTAGCACAGATAATCCATCACTACCTTGTTAAAACTTATTTTGCAAAATTTTACTTGAATATGTAGGCTAAGGTTTGCTCCCTTTATTACTATGCTCCTAATAATAGTGTGCAGCCAAGTGTAAAAGTTCTTCTGTCTTCTCAATTAACAGACTATTAAGCTTTCCCCTAAGAGTAATACGCTCCTGTAATCTGGCAGGGGCAGAAGTCCACAGATGCCTTTTTTTCTCGAAGTGCAAGTTTCTGTTTCCAGATCTGTGCAAGTTGTTCTAAACAGATTTTGCTGAGGAAACACACAGAAGATATATTCACACTAACATGCTAAATAGGTATAAAGTCATCTGCTACACTATTAAATCTAAATTGTTTCAAAATATTTCTTTCATGTCATCAGGCATTCCTGCATCCTTTACTCGTGGTACGTGAATAATCTTTAGAGGCTGTCTCTCAACAGCAGACATTTTACAACTAGGGCCATGGGGACTGGACTCTGAGCATCTCTGTAAAAAGCAAATTTTTTTGTCAGGATAGTTGAATTCACTGACTTAGAAGTGTCTGCACTGTTATGAAATAAAAGCAGGAGGCCATGAATTCCAGAACCCATGCTCAGAATCGAGGAGTTGAGGAATGCAGAAACTGAAGATGATGACAAATCCCCCCAAATGCATAGTGAGGTATCTGGGAAACAATGTGCAGTTTACCTAAATTTATATCTAAATGCACTGTTGTTTAGTTTAAGTCTCAATGTTATCCATAAAAAAGGTAAGCAAGGTCAGTCTGCAGAGATGAGGTGCTACCAACACTCATGAAGTTACATCAAAAAAGAGCCAAAGATCACACCCAAAAGAAACAAGCCTGCTTTGTTTTCACAGCGGAAAAGCAAAGGCTAGGTATTCATAGCTTAACAGATCCAAGGCCAGAAGATGTTCCTGGGTCATTTTAAAAAAGGACAAAGAATTCCTTCCTGAAATTTATGATCTGAAGACTTGGAAGAAAGTCCATCTGCCCCTTCTCTGCATAGTTTGCTATACAGAACAACCAGGCTCATCTGCTACCTGTAGCTGCTCGGCTCCACTATATGTGTGCAGTCCCAATGAGTACACAGTAATATTATGTGGTAAGAGAAGGTGTGGGTAGGTTCTTTTACAATTTGTAGAGCACGTAAGGTAATCTACTTCATCAAACTCTGTATAAAACTACGGCTGGTTTGAAACCCTCCCAAGAGCTATGCTATACCAGCCACAATTTGTTATTTTCTTGTCCCTTGCAAGCAGAAATTAGGCAAATTCCCTAAAATTCACTACTAGGAAGTCCCATTCCATTTTTTTCAGCTTGCAGTGATATGATGGTATTGTCAGCACTAACCTTTAACTAAGCAAAGACTAGCCTTGGGTTGCAGTGGGGGTACCACCCACACACCAGACTATACTTCTGTGCTAGTTAAAAGCAACTAAGTATAAACAAAGGGAGCACCCAGGGACTTGGAGTCAGCTCTTTCCATATAGCCTTTCCTGTTTTTACCTCACTATTGCTCATTTTTCAGATCTAGATTACACTTCACTTCTCTGCTAAAATCTTAAGGCCAGTCTCATGCAAAGCCCTGAGACCATGTCTGCACAGCCCAGCACTGCTCTACTGCTGTGGCTGTGCAGCCACGCACACACTAGCTGTAAATGTGCTGGCATGGGCACCAGCAGCATTTCCAAGAACATCAGAGCTTTCAGACAAATACCTCAATGCCTATTTTAGATTTCTTAACGCATTAAACAAGGTTTTTTTGCACTTTTTTTCCCTCTCTGGGTGATTTAATAAGTAACTGCTTTCTTAACCCACTTTTGAACTTCATTTTTTTCCTCATACTCATTCCAGGGTTCATGGAAGTTTTTTTAAAGGATCACTGGGGAGCTGCACAGTGACAGGCCCTTTTTCTGATCTTCTCCACAACACAGGCCATAGATAATCTTTCTTATTTCAAGTTATGAAACAACACCCTCCCTCCCAAAATAAGGAATGCCAATGCCTAGATAGTGAATTTATCAATTACATAAATCTTTCTCCTCCTCTACTCTTGTTTCATTCACAGTTTTTCCACATTTCTTAAGATATTGCTCTGGCTTGACTCAACTCCTGAAAATCAGCTCAGCACCATCTGTAAACAGTGTTTCTTGACTAGCTCCAAATCAAGCTCAGTTGTTACTTTGTAGCGCCACACACCCAAATTTTTCCCTTTTCCCTTTCTTGCTCTCATCTTCCCTCATTGCCTTCAAAAGTTGCCTTCAAGTCCCACTGTAAAGCTTTTCCCAGCAGTTCAACCTGTTTCCCTTTTCTCCTCCTCTCCCCAACAGCCTCTTCAAATGGGAAGTCATCTTACCCTAACATCAAGGATAAAATCCACCCCACGCAGAGGAACCAGTGCCAGGTCCACTTAAGTCTTCCAAAAAATTTCACCTCAGATGACTTTCTCCTCTCCTCCAGCCTTACTCCTTTCACAATACTTTTCAACAATGACCTCAGCCAGATTCCTTCACTACTGCTAACTTGTACCAGCACTTAATGTACTTTATGTGCCTGCAGTGTTTTTTCTGAGTTTGTAATAGGCTGCAAATTCCTTGAAGCATGTCTCATTATATTTTTGTATAGCTCCACTCACTCTGTCTCTACTTAATAAATAATGGTTACTCTACAAGAATGCTCACTATACACTTCTACTGTTTTAAATATCAGCCCTTGCATTGTCAGCTTGCTTAATTTTTCTTTTGTCTGCATGAGTCATTGTACCCATCTTCTGCATGTGTTTATGTACGCATGCTCATTCACATTTCTCTCCACAGAAAGAAATGCTAAAATAATCCCCTGCACCAAAATTCCTTATTTTGCACATAAATCCAAACATTTTGATTAGCTGGAGACACAGTCAGCTTCAAAGATTTTCCACTTTTTTATTCTTCTGAGAAAAGTTCCCCTGCCCTCCCAAAAACCTAATCAGAGAGTGTAAAAGCACTGTTTGTTTGCGTTCATCAGGAAAAGCTATTTTAGACATAGATTCCATGTTTAACTTGCCCTGCTGTTAATACAAGAAATATATGGCAGATGATAAACAAACATGCTAAAAACGCACTGAAATCTTGAACGCTGGAACTAAGCCTAAGTGAAAGAGCTTTATGTTGAGGAAAACACAGTGAGGTGTAGCCTGGCTGAGAAAATCACTGTCATCAGGCTCCCGCAGGCACAGTCGCAGTAAGGCACTTTCACTGCTGCAAGGTCTTATTTATTTGTCCAGGCCTATTAGGGGTTAGACCTGCTATACAATCTCAAGCCTGGGGTCAGCTTTCACAGGTTTCAGATACAAATCATAGCTGGTGCCCTGCTTCTACTTCGGTTACTCACTGGCTTCAGAAACCTTTCTTCCATTTTCTTTACCCTTATTGGCTTTTAAACTTGCTCATTTAATGCACTGTGAGTTATAATTCCAGAATGTTTCTCTTGCAAGTACATTTTAACCTAGTTCGACACAAAGGTCCCAGGTGAGATGACCAAAGCAGGGCCAGGGTTACAGAGTGTGACTTAAATAACCGATGCAGACGGGGAGCAAAAGAGACCAGAGTTGTGCAGTTTATCTCTGTGATCTGTCACTTGCAAAGACATTTCTAGCAGACAGTTTACTAGATCGTAGCAGTTCCATCATCTCTGGGGATTTTCCGATCTGATGGGAATCTTCACATTTAGGTGCTCTAAATAGCAAGGCCAAACCACATGCTGTGCATTTTAACACACCAAAACTTGATATAGGACAAATGACACTTTCTTGTCTCTCTCATCTACATGTGCAGTTGACATTGTACTAGCACTGAAGTCTCCCTAATACAAGGAGAAATCCTGACACACAGTATGGCCATATGACCCACCTGAAATCTCATGAAACACCACTGTCAACCACAATGCAAACCTGGGGTTCCTCAATCATAATTTGGGGAACATCCCTCTTCTCCCAGTGGAGATGGTGGTAGGAAACACAGCCAGTCATGACAGGCTGCAGGTACCACCTGATGGTAATATAGATCTCATCTATGCTGTGTCTAGATGCTGTGGCAAGAACAACACTTGCTCATAGCAGGATGGCTGCAGTGACTGCTGCTGAACTTGAGTAAACAGTGATTATGTAGCAGCAGTAACTTCTGCTATGGAAAACAGCAAGCAGGAAATCTTGCTTTTACAGGAGCCTTATCGTTTTGGCTCTGTAACCTAACCTTGTTTGTTCAGATGCCAAAGCATTCTGGTACCACAATACTACTCCTGAGGTCCTTTTCTGCATCTCCTTCTAACCTGGACTCATTCAGCAACCCCAACCCAGTCATCATTCCCTCCAGGCTCAGGGTGCTACAATCCACCCAGCTGGCCACTGTGGATCCTCCCCACCCCCCTGAGCAGCAGTAGCAGCTGTGGCTAGCAGGCCTCCATTACATTGCCCCTTTTTAGTACCTCTTTTAATCCCTGCCAGGTCCCAAGTAATGCTAGGAATTTGCATACTAGATAGAAAAGACATAGAGCAACTTTCCAAGCACTCCTCCTTTGACCAGTCTACTGTAACTGTCTCTTGGCCTTGATACCATTCTGGACAGAGATCTCTCTGCTTCCACTGCCATCTGATGTGGTTCCTTGCTCTAGGGACTGGATTTAGCCCTGGGAGCACTGTTCTCATTCATCTGATTCTTCTACTCCTGGTTCCCAGTCCAGAAAACTACATGCAAAGCAGTGAGTCCATCAAGCAGAGGAGAGCCAACTCCAAGCATCCAGCATGGCTTCTCAAAAAAAAGCACTGCCCTGCCCTACAGGTGTTTCTACAGCTGTCAAGAGTTTCATATCATATGCTGAATCCTCTACTTTCCTGCAAGGCACAAGGCTCCATGCCACAGACAGCCACATTCCACATCAAAAGGGTCAGCATCGTCTCAGCTCCAGCATAATCATGTTTGGTTTGGGCCAACTGGGCACATGCTCAAAGGGTGATACTGGCACAGCTGCACCATTAATGCAGGGTAACATGAATATAATATGTCTGGAACCTGGCTGCTACTTCTGCAGCCCATGCTCTATGTACAGCCAAAAAAATTCTGTATACCCTTGAACCAAACTGGGAGATACAAAAACTGAACTAGGCAGAAATTTATACAGGGCTCAGTATCTCATATCACTAATATTACCACTTACCGCTCCAGGCATCCTAGCAGTGAGGCACAGCCATTAGCCCGGGTCAGAGGAGACTTCTTTTCCATGCAGGAGGTTCCTGGTACTGTCAGGAAACGTTTTGCAGGCAGAATTGTACTGTGTTATGGACATAGTTTGAAAAAAAACAAGGGATAGCAAGCCATATTGTTCTAGTGTAAGCACAACATAAATGTTTATGCAGAACAGAGAAAGATAACAGGAAAACTGGAATAGCACCTTCTTACTAAAGTGAACCAGGTTTTCAAGTGCTAAGCAGATGTGGGAAAACAATGAAAAAATCTATTGAAGCCACTGGATATAAAAAAAGGTCATTTTTTAATGTGACTAGCTTTATCATTAGACCTTCTATGCAAATTTTAAAGAGTGGGATGTACTCAATACAATAGCTTTTGTCTGCTACTAGACAATTATTCCTTCTGCTTCTAAATGAATAACTGCAAATCTATGCAATTCAAAAATACAGGATGATTCTTTGGGCTGTTAACATTTTCAGCAAGGGATTTCAGTGCCTTCTCTTCTTCTACAAGCAGCTGCCACTGTTTTGTTTGTGGTGAGAGCAGCAGCCACCAGCTCCCACCTCTCTGCGTCAGATCTCATGCAAATGGCACCATTTGGCCCCCTGGGAAGAAACCACTGCCTGCACTGCCATTGTGTGCTCCCTCTGGGAAACAGGTGGTGGGACAGAATGGGAGCAGGCAACAGGCTGCCAGCTGGACCATGCTGAGGACACTAGAAAAAAAAAAAATCCCTCTCTCTTATTTCCCTTCTTTTATTCTGTCCTTGGACTTGCACGTTCTATTCTGTGTCACTTTTAAAAGCCATTAAATAGCAACGGGGGGGGGGCGGGG
>JANZLQ010000031.1:22437504-22449025 GCA_026212715.1 Elanus axillaris
GGGGGGGGCAGGCGGGGTGGAGAGCAAAACAGAATAGTGGTGCATTTTCCACCTGGCAGACAGGAGAAGTCCCTTTCAGTAGGGACTGTACTGGAAAGAAGGGAAACTGATTCCAGGCAGGGGGCAGAGGACGAGGGGGGGACAACAGTTCGCTCTGTCTCAGCACACCAGCAGTCTGGGAAAAGGATCTCTGAAACCAAACCAGAAAGGGAAAGAGCAAAATGGCCCATCACTCATCTCTGCTGTGCAAATACGAGATGGACAGAAACAGCAGTTTTGTCATGTATCGGCTCTCAATGGTGAAAACAGTCAAAATTAAAACAGAGCATAGCTTTCGTTATCTGCGCAAGCCAACTATTTAGCTGTTTGCTGATAGCATAGGGATTATCAGTGAAATTAGAAGCTACGTAGAACATTTTTTTCAGCGGAGTAAGAAATTCAGCAAAACTTAGGGTTGCCAATAATGCATATAATTTAGAGGAACTGGATTTTGTCCTCCTCCTCCCCCTTGAGAAATAAGGGCTCCAAACAGAGCTAACATTGATAGTGTTAACAGGAAAGCAGAGCTGCATGGCTCTTCCCCAGCCAGCAATTCTTTTACAATGTCTCAGCTTTGACCACAATTTTCAGTTACTCCCATCTCAGGCTGATATTGCCAGATGTTACAAATCACAGCACAGGTGGGGATTGAGGAAAAGGGCAGGAGCCCTTCTCAGACATGTCCCACTATCCATTACAGAACATGACAAAACCACAATTTTATCCTCAGTGCAACCCGAAAAGTTATTCTGAAACCAGGTTTTCTGCAGTGAAAGGGTAGTGCATTAAACCATGCATCAACTGTTCAGAGAGTAATAAATATTGGCAGAATATGGATTCTTTTCCCTGGTTGTAGGAAGAGGCGAATACATTTTTCATTAAAATCCTATTCCATCTCTGAGTGGAAGTCTGATGTGCTGCTGCTTTAGCGCAGCTAGTATTCTTCTGTAGGGGAGGCAGTATAGTGCTAAACAGACAATTCCACTCATCCGCTTCACAAACTTTCCACCATCTTCCTCACCAAATATATGTAACTAAGCTTTCTTAATCGCACTACTCCAAGAGGCATTTTGGCTTTCCCCTTTAAGCAAGGAAGTGACAGGAATGCACTGACAAATGGGTTCAGGCAGTACTTGCATGGCCTACGAACATCTGCCCTTTGTATAAAAGCCTAGAAAAAAAAAACTTAATTGTAACTAGTAACTCATAACTGTAGCTAAGGATTCTGAGGAAGGCATTTGTCAAGAGCAGGACAAGGAAGAAAAATAGATTTTACACCACTATTCTGGCAGGACCACAAACAAGATTTAAAAATAATAATAAAAATTTTGGAAGCACTAAAAAATACATTTCAGTGCATTTCAATTATTAACACTGACATAGGTTTTTCCAATATGACAAGCTAATACCTTGGACGGACTGCTCAATTTCTTAAAAGTTATTCTTAAAATTTCACAAAACATATTAAACATTCAAAAAAAAAAAAAGTACACTGTCTCTATGCTCAGGCTTCCAAAAAATAAGGATTATTTTACAGGGAGGGAGGAAACGCAGCATTACCACCACCTAGGCTGTACGCTTAACTTTATGTTATACCAAAAACTTGCAGATCCAAATCTGACTCTGATCAAAGAGTACTCATGATACATACAGAAATGTCTTGTACAAATTACAACCTTTCTAGTTTCCTTGTGACAATCTATTGTAAAGCAAATTTTATCTACATGTATTTTAAATAACATCACCAGAAAACTAAAAAGTTTATCAAATGAAAACATGTTTCAATTAGACCATGCTTTTCTAAAATCATGCTCAATTTATACAGTAGTCAAGTTCATACTCATTTTTATTTTTTCTTTTTCTTTTTTTTTTTTTTTAAACAAAGATTCAAAACCACTGACTGTAAACTCATTGAGGAGGCTGTAGGTTATTCTGGCTCTTTTTTGATTGTTAGCACTTTTTCCAGAAGTCCATGTACTTCTCCGTTCACACCATGTTGATGAGAGGTCTTACTCCCCATATGGCTGTTGTAAGGGCTTCTTAAGTTACTAAAAGGAGTTTTAAGTTCTGCATCAGATGTCAACTCCTCTTTGATTGTAACATGAGTTAAACTATCAGTAAATGAAGGTTCATTCCAAATTTCTTTGTCATGTGCTTCTTGGCTACTAACAGAGTTGCCACCTTTCTGTAACATGTAGTACAATATGGGATTGGTTTTGGTCAGTCTCGGAGAGTCTTTTTCATAATCATTCTTGTCCATACCTGTGATTACCCACCTGATGGGCCCTTTTTCACTGGGCATGGGACACATGCTAAACTGGTCAGACTCAAGTCTAGATACTGTACTCCCCAAATGTTCAGGGAAGGGGGAACTGGCAGGACTTTTTACTGCTACAGGATACTGAAATGTTCTATGATCTACACAAATGTTCTGTTGCACAGGGCTTCCCATTAACGCATTTACTGAAGAAATGCTGAATTCAGGTTTATTAATTGTTGCACTGGTTTTGTTTCCTTTTTTCTTGCCCTCCGATAGTATGTTATTCCTATGTTGCGACAGATCTCTCTCACAGTTTTCTGAGAGAAGCAGCTGTTTCAACACATTAAAGCCTTTACTATCTCTAGACCAACTCCTATTTTCACTTTCATTATTTGAACCATGACTTACAGCATATTTAAATTCAGCATCACTTCTGCTGAATTTCAGTTCTTGCTGGTTAAACAAAGGCCCATACAGTCCCTCAGTAGGAGAAGCATGATGGTTTGCCGCATCAGACACATTACTTTTTATCTTTTTTAATGGACTTTCCAAAGGCTCAGCATGAAGCTTCCTCTTCTTCGGTACTGTGCAAAGACTCTTTGATTCAAGGTGTGTTAGTTCATTGTTTCGGTGACTTCTGTCCAGCTCATCTGCAGGGTAACAGTCTTGATTTTGTCTCAGTAACCTACTTAGCAGGCCGGTTTTGGAAAAAGAGAAATCTTGAGGTGAAAGAGGCTCAGTTTTCAACTCTTCAGATGCTGGAGAAGCAGCTGTGTTTCTCTGCAGTGAATGAGCAAATCCTTGAAATTTGTTACCCTTGCACTCTCTTACTTGATGTGCATTTGAATTATAAGGAACATTTGATTCTTCAGATGGTTCAGTTTTTATTTTCACTGTCAATATTTGCTCATTCAAAGTCTTATCTGTCTGTTCTTGAGAACTTTCATCTCTTAAAAGCATCCTCTCTTTCTTTTCACTTCTACCTTTATTGGGAGTTCCCAGAAGCAGCTGAAGGACAGTGCGCCTTTCAAGAAGATTTTCTATTTCCGAACCTGGAAGTCCTTGTTCAGTGGGTGCAGGCTGACAGCTGAATATTTTGTTGTTTTCTTCATGCGTACTCAATTTATTCGTAAGCAGAGGGCTGTTCAATCTATCAATCAAGCCAACAGGTTTATCTGTGTTCCCTGCTAGCAGCTGTTTGCTAGCTCTTTGTTCTTCACTTGACATGGAAGTCTGCATGCCGCACTGAGCGAGGTTCTGCAGCAGCTTGCTGGCACTGAATGCTGAGGAGTTCTGGGGACTATCATTCCTGCTCAGCTTGGATCCTTGAATTTCTTTGCTTTTAGAAAGGTCTATCAAATGTTTAGATGCAGGATTCACCAGTCTGTCTGTCTGGATGCTGCAGGCATACGGTGGCGAGCTACGCTTGATGGCTAACGATTGGTGCGAGAGATTTATAGGAGAGTCTGCTTTTGTAGAAGCCAGCAAAGGTGGAGTGCTTAACTGAGTCATCCGATTTGCACTGGGACTGTCAGTAACAGGAGTCCTTTTACCAGTCTGTACAGTGAATTTTGCCACATCAGCTGCACTGTGTGGTCCCTGAGGGTCATTACTCTTGTCTACCTTTTCTTCACTTTTATGCCCAAGTAACAGCTGAAGTAGTGTTACTTTCTGATGGGGATTCAGCTTCGAAGCTTTTGGAGTGTCTTTGTCTTCCTTGTTCTCTGGACAGGAAACTTTTGGATCCCAGTTATGAAGCAAGGACTGAGTCAGGTTATCCAGTGATGCAGGTGGACCTGCATCTGGTTTATCTGTCCTCTGTTTAAAGGATAGGTCTATAGGAAGACAGTTAGAATGGGAGCTTTCATCATCACTGCTGTCATCTTCTGTAAAACTAGGATTGTTGTCTGAATACTCATCAATAGTTGTTGGCGTGCTGCTGTCTTCAAAAATGCTGGCTCTCTCACTCTGTTCATGCCCTTTTACATGTTTGGTGGTATTCTGGCTTTTCAGTAGATGCAAGAGCAAACTGTTGCTGGGAGAGGTTTTCAGGTTACTCCTTTCCAAAGTACTTTTGTATCCCACAGTTTTGGGAGGTGAATGCATGACTCCCACTGAACTCTGAAATGGTGCCATATTGCTTTTGCTAGACACTGTTTTGGTTGATGATCCTGTTTGACCACTGAGATGGCTTGTCGTTCCTTTTGCTAAACCGAATTGGCCAATATCTTTCTGAGTACTTTCTTGTAATCTGGCCATAGCTGCAAGTCTCTCACTTGCTATTTGATTTGCATTTTGTGCTTTTAAAGCATGTTCCCTGGAGTACTGCTGCAAGTGAGCTTCACTTGAAAGGAGTAAAGCTAGCTGGCTGCATGCTACGCTGGGCTTCGGTGAAGCAGCAGGACTAGATCGTTTCTCTACCATGCTTGCAACAGCTTGTAATCTTGCAGCACAGGACAGTGGCTCATTTACCACTTTAGGTCCACTCTGCACCACATGAGGTGATTCTATAAACCTCTCTTTGGGCAAGTTCTTTGTTATATCAGGCAGGCTGTTGTCCAGCTTCTGATCTTTTGCTTTGCTCTTCTTCAGTAGAGTCTTCAGGTGACTGGATGCAACACCATAGCACCTTAAATCTTTCTCCACTTGTAAAGAATCATGGCTAAGGGAATACCCTTGCTCCTTAAGGCTCTGCCTAATCTGCTGTGACAGAGCAACACTCTGCAGCCTAGAGCTGAATGACTGAAGCAAAGAGGCAAGTAATGTGCTATCCTGTTTGCCTTTAGGCACATTTTCAACCATGCCAGCTAACAAAGCTTCCTTTTTTCCATCTAAATCCACAATGGAATCAGACAACCGCCTTCTCTTTGCTGCATTCCAGTCTTCAGAAGACTGCAACAGTCTTGCTTTTTTGAGGTGCAGCATGCCAGATCCCTGATACGTATTTGTGTTAAGAACTGGACCATTACTTTGACAGCTGGGAAAGATATTTCCAGAAATCTTAAAGTCCTCTCCACTATGCCCAGTAGACTTTTTGTCAACTGCAGTACCTGAGCCTCCTGCTGCTTGATGCATTAGTAATCCCTCTAGGTAAGTTAGAACAACAGAATCCTGGTGCATCTCAGAGCCAAGCTCTTCTCCATGAGTCATGTTCAATACAAGTTTCCAAAAGGGCTCTGGTTCTATTCACTGCAAAAACTAGTTTTGCTATAGCTGAATTGAGATGCAGACTTAAGAAATAACAGGTAAATGTCTATAGTGTTTTCTCACAGACTTTCAGAAACAATACAAAATGTCATATTCCAAGCAGGCTTCTTCCAGTGTACACTGTTTGATGAGCCAGGTTTCCAATCATATCAATCTGCTGATACCAAGAATATTTATGAAAGATGTCTAGGAGGAGCACTCAAAACATTGTTCCACAGTAATAAAGTTCCATTAAGTATTTGCCGTCTTCTTTCTCCAGGAAGCCAGCTTGTTTTTCATCTTTTTCCATGTCCACCAAGCACATAAAATTCCTAAGTGAAAAAAAGAAACCAAAACAAAAAACCCAAAAAAACAAAACAAAAAAACAAAACAAAACACAGAAAGAAAAGATTTAGGATAAGATCTAATTGCATAAGACTTTTTTTTTTTAAACACTTTGTCTTAGACATATTCAGGATATATAAGCAATAACCACATTCCAGAAGAAATTAAAAATCAAATAATGGACAAAATACATGGTAACTAATCTAAAGAACTTTGTGAAAAGAATTCTGAGACAGAATTTTAAGACAAAGTCTAAGACAAAATTTTAAACAAAAATTAAACTATCATAAGCACAGCTACTACAACTGTTCATCAAATTTCTCTACCCTACAGCTCAAAATAAGGAACAACAAACATAGAAGAAAAATCATAAATCACTCTAAATACAGTTTTAAAAAAATTAAATTGGATTTTACTTCACAGTTGCATCAACCCTTCTTATTATGTAAATGCACAGAACGTGCAGACCATCACTCTAAAAGACAATTAATAGGAAAAGGCATGCCTAAAGTTAATTTTTAGGTTCATGTTGAATCTGTTTTCAATGAACAGAATAGGTAGCATCATACATACCAGTACATTTTTGTTTGGCAGGTAGATGATACTGCTTAAAAGTAGAAACCAAGTAGTCAATGCTGCCCAGGGCTATCTAGTAACGCAAAGTCTAGTATGAAAGCACAACAGTGAGGAAATCTGTTGTTCTTCCAACTCTGAACTACCATAAGTCATTAGAAGAATCATGTGATAGGAGTGGTGAAAAGGGTGCTTATGTTCCTGATATAACCTAAGTCCTGACATCAAAATCCTCCCTTCACTGAAGAATTTTTACCTTTACATTCTTTCTATGTATTAAACATACAATGGTAAAAGACCCCCAGGTCTTCCTTTAAGTCTTGTTATTTTTAAAGGGTGTAGAACATCTCTACTTAATGCTTTCTTGGATGAGGCAGTACACTATAAAAAGATGTTTTTAAAAGCATAACAATGGCACTTATGCTAGATGCATCTCTTCAGTTTCAGTTATATTACTGGTCAATGACAGCATGAACAGTTCAGATAGTCACCACAGTTTGCTACTGAGATCATTACACCACGCCTACTCCTTCACTCAGTTTTAAACCAGTATAAATATTCAACATGAGCAAAGCTAAGTGTCTTTCCACATATCTAACTCTGCAACTCACTTTCACAGACTAAAAGCCAATTGAAAGCTTGTATCTAAAAGTTTAAAAAGGATGTACATAGATGAAATCCTTGCCTCCTTAAAGTGAATGAATATTTTATGATTGATTTCCCAGAGGCTATTTTTTAATTTGAAAGCTACAGGCAACTAAGAAGTCTGAAATACATCAGATCTGAAAGAAGAATCAAACCAACAACTAAATATCCATAATGTTAAGAGCCCATATATCCCCCTGTGCAAATACTTCCTTAAGTCATTTAGAGAAACTCTAAAAAAAAAATAAAAAACCAAACCCCAACCCCCCCAAAACCAACAAAACAACCCCCAAACACAAAAAAAACCCACAAAACGCAACAAACCAACGAACCAAAAAAGAATTAAAATACCAGCAATGCATTGCAGTGTAACTGTGTATACCCATGTATCTAAATATCAAATGAAAAGTTGGTATCTATTGTCAGTACTTCTCTCAGAAACACATGCCTACATTAACTAGCATTTAGATAATTACCTATAAAACACACAGTGTTCATTCAAATACATAACTACAACCTAAATGTGGATTCATCTAACTAAAAATTACCTATCATCTTGCTGTTCCTTCAAAAGCCTGTGTACTTATGGGTGGGCTTTGGCAGAGTTTCAACCCAAAATAGACTTAAAATCAGAAATAACAAATCCTTAGAAAAAAAATCAAGGTTTCCAAAGAATACATCAAGTATACAGCAATTGCAACACCAATACAGCTAGACTTATTTCCTCAAATATTTGGGAATGCACTTAATCCAGAAAACAGTTTCCCAACTTCCAAAAATAAACTGTTTATCTGCAGCCACATTTTCATATTTCAAAAGAGAATTAAGCTGACAGCACTCTGTTCTTAAAAATGAGTCAGCAGCCCTTGATATCCTGTGTTTTGGGTTTAAGAGAATAAAATTGAAAATTTTTCAAGATTTTTTGCTAACTAATAAAAGCAAGCCTTGCAGGTCACCTTTCAGATAAAGTCCCAAACAAATGCACTATTAAACCAATATTCAGCAAAACTCTACTCATTACAGCTCTATGTAATTAGAAAAAAAGACAACTGCAGGAGAAGACACCTGTAGCCAGTACAGTTTATATACAATATCTACTCTAAGAAGCATTTTGCCACTTTTTTTTTTTTTTTAATTACTCAGTGCTAAGGAAATACTGATAATTTTACAAAAATTGTGTTGATACAAAGGAATATTCATTAAAATTAATGAAATCTGAAAAGCACTGAACACATAAGGAATGGGACATCAGTGATCCTTCTTGAAGAGCCTGTTCTGATCTAGTGCTGCAACAGGTATTACAGCATTATAAAACTTTACATGACCTAATGTACCACACACAAATGTGATGAAGTCATCTGTCAAGAACTGAAATTACATTTTTAAAAGAAGTCTCTAAACCTACACCTTATTTGTAATGGAAAACCAGGTAGTAAGTTTCAGGGTTTGAAGGCAATCCCATAACTAAACACTTCCACTGAGTTTTGAACCAAGTACACTTCTCTTTCACTATCTGAAGTGTGGTCATGTGGAAACTGAACCAGCTTTGGGAATTAATGTTTAGCTGGATGCTAAGGCAACCATTCAGCAACCTCTTAAAAACATATAGACTGTACCAAAAAATTTCCCTGGACCCACTGAAATGTTAACTTTTCTCACTATTAAATATTATTCCAGAAATTACCAGAACCAAGGAAAGAAAAAAAAAGCACGTAAAGAAATAAGGCAGAACGAAGAGAAATGAGAAACCATGCAGCAATAGATTTTGTATTTCCCAGTAAGGGCTGAAGTAAACTTACTGCAATTAGCCTCTAACATCAACCTCTAAAATCTATTAATCTCTAGCCCTAAAAATTATATTTGACTATAGCGACAAAATAAATCAATAAAGCTGATGTGCTTTCTTGACCACATAACTACTGTATATGCACTCCTTTTTGTTGCTCCAACTATCTTCTCCTAGACTTCTGTATCCTAACAAATAAACAAACCACTTGTTTTGCAGAGACTATTTTCAGAACCTCCAAGAGCACACACCGATCTCAGCTCATTAAGCCATGTTTACCTAGACAGAACTAAAGCAGCAGCAGGATTCACAGCACAAATGCTGTAACCTGGGGAGACACTCCCCAAGTGGAGCATACCATGGGAAATTAGTCCTACAGCCTTTTAAAATGTGCCTAGGGAGAAACTGTGGGCAGAACAGGGAAGATAAGAGAATATTAAAATGTACACTGAACTGTGTATGTCCAGAATATTAATTCTACTTTTGCAGTTGTTGGGAGTTTTCCTTTGTTGCAAACTACAGATACACGTAGCCATCACAAAGATTTTAAAATAATCGTAGTAATAAACTTTAAGATCCTTTGCTTACCATGAAATATTACTGCTGCAAAAGCTAATGAAACTGGAGAACACATCATCTAATAGGTTAAACCACCACAACATCTGAGCCAGTGGCTTTTTACTCCTGAATAGATATTTATTTTTAAAGAATTCTTTGAATTAACCAATGCCTCAACTGTAAAACCTAATTGGAGACTCTAAACAAACAGCAGCCTCCTAGTTAACCCGATATTCAACTACTGCCATTTAAGAAATTAAGAACAGTTCACAATTTAAACTAGCAAAATGACATCCAAAAGACATTTTTCCAATATCTCAGGCTAGTATTTGTAGTTAAATCCCTTTGCTTAATGGAACAGACAGCCACAGTAAATTAACAACACTAGACTAGTATTATTTGAGTAGTAGGGCTACACAATCTAACCCATAAAACTTGGTATTCTGCGTC
The DNA here is from genome assembly GCA_026212715.1 of Elanus axillaris. NCBI lineage: Eukaryota > Metazoa > Chordata > Aves > Accipitriformes > Accipitridae > Elanus > Elanus axillaris. The sequence goes on from JANZLQ010000031.1 coordinate 22,447,347, forward strand.
TTCCTCTGTAGTCTTAATCCAAGATCTTACAAAAAAAAAATCTTACAAAACTATTAAGGTATTCATTTAGGAAACCAGCAATGCCTAGCAGATGAACACTCTATTAAAAACAGAGATTATCCAAACTCATGCACATTGCTAGAAAGATTAACAGAGGTTGAGATGTGTATTATGTATCCACAGATAAAACATTTTTGACTGCATTTCAGAGTTCTTTAATGACTATTAAATTCCTGTAGTAGTTTTATGTTCCATTTTTAAGTTGAGATGAGTCAAAACATGAATTTCTAGAGCTGAAATCAAACTGGTCGGTGAAATGAAAATCTTAAGTCATTTAATAAATTGTCTGACCTCTGGTTTTACTTTTCTGTACCCTGTTTTCCCAGGTGGAGGAATAAAGATGCAAACTTCAGAAAGATAATTGAGGATAAATATATTAAAGGCTGTGTGTTGCTCAACAGCTCCAGGGATAGCACTAGAGTACCTAAAGCATAGGATTTTAAGTGACTCCCCATCCCTATAGCTGCCTGTAGTGAAATGGTGCAGAGCACAATGAAATTAAAGTCTCCAGAAAAATTCCTAGATGCACTAGGAATTGCAGCAAATCTTGCAGTGAACTAAACATTAGCCAGGAAAATGAGACTAGCTGCCCCAAAATTAATTTTTTATTGACCTCAATTTGTACTACTTTTGATTTTAGCAAGCAGGAAGGATGTATTCTGAGTGGTGGTATACAAGCACTTCAGTTGACTCTTTTTGCTAAGGTTATAAGCAGTGAAACAGGCCTGCTTCAACAACCCACTTTACCAAATCCACAGAGCTGCACAAATGTGCAGGTACTTCAATGGCACTTAAGCATGTGCTTTAAGAGAATCAAGTATTTAAGTGTTTTGATAAATCCCCGCTTTATGGCAGAAATCTATTGCGATGAATGAAGCAGCTGAGACCTCTTCACAGTTTTGATTCAGGGTGTCAAGACATTTTGAAGGCTCCCTTTGCAAATGTAACTTAGAAAAACACCCAAAAAAAGGCAAAAGTGAGCAGGTGGTAGAGCAAAATTCAGCAGTAAATGGGTGAGTTTTTCCATGGTTGCACTCAAAAGAACTTGGGAATCAACAAGCCTTTTTTTTTTTTTTACAATAAATAAATTATATTTAAAAAAAAATCGGACTCCTCTCCTACAGTTGTAGGGTATCACTTTGAGAAAGCAAAAAATAGGCTTCTTCCCAAGAGCTTGGCATGTTATTCACTCCTTCGTTAGGCCTACTGACTGACTCCACAAGACATTTTAAACACGGAAAGGATAGCCTATCACTTTTAGACAGCCCGGTCAAGAGAGGGCACGCGGGGAATCGTGTTGCATGCTGCTGCCGGGATTTCTGGGGGGGCCCCCGAGGCCCCGACCCTGCACGGAGCCCATGTCCCCCATCCCGGGCAGGAGCCTTCCCTCCAGGCTGGGGCACACGGCGGCATTGCTCGCTCCTCTTTGGAGTTTGCGGCAACGTTAGCAACAGCCGTGGCTTCACAGCTAAATCCTGCACAACTATACAAAATAGAAAAAAGCCTTTTCCCTGTTGCTTTGTTAAGCCATGTACTGCCGGACACGGTTCCAACACTACTTTCTTTTCCTAAGATAAGTTTTGGGCAAAGGAAGGGGTGTTGTTTTCACTATTGGGGGG
>JANZLQ010000031.1:22449125-22466638 GCA_026212715.1 Elanus axillaris
TGGGGGGTGGGGGGAAGGGGGTGAGTGGAAGGGAACAAACCCAAACCAGCCCAATCAAAACCTTCTGATGATTTTAGCGGCTTAAATGGTAGCATTTTGAAAAATACTGCAGAAAACTGTTTCCGTAACAGTTGATGCAATAGCTCAGAGAGGTGCAAAATCTACCATTTTACAAAAGCACACAAACCCCGACTAACTGAGAAGTCCTAAGTCACATAAAATTGACAGGAACACAGAACCAACAGCACAGCAGACAGAAGAAACAATTTTTCTCGTGAGAATAAGATTTGACAGACCACTGGGCTGAAATGTTAGCTAACTGACAACTGAGTGGGGAAGAAAAAAAACCCAACTGTTCTGGAAGTAGAGACTATTTAGATTTCCTCTGGCTTTTAAGAGACTGCTAAAAAACCGTGCTAATTACTGTTGTTGTTCGCCATGGCCCCAGAGGCACACAAGGAAGGGAAGGCTGTTCCTACCTATTCCCTCTGGGGTGGGGGGGATTCAGACGCCTCATCTCAGTGTCCCTCCACGCCTCAGATTTCACATGGGGTTCTCCTCAGTCCAGGAATCTGTGACTCACCCAGACCATGCAATACCAGCTCATAGCAACGAGGAGCTTTGGGACGATAAGTAATATATATCAAGGGGGAATATAATATTTCCACTGTCTGTTTAAATAAGGTGTGCAAATGTCAGAGAGATTTTCATATTTATGCAGAGAGCCTTTCGGGAAGTCAGCAAGGCAGGCTGTGCACGTTTGCACCCACGCGAGGAGAGACGCAGCAGTCAGAGAGCCTCAAACACGTCGGCAAAGCATTTTCACGCGTAAGACCAAAAGCCTGAGCGGTGCTGGCTACGTTACAGCTTTTGCCCAACCCCGGGGAAGCACGTTGCAAAGAAACGCCCGTTTAGGTCCGATGCACAGCTCTCCCCTGAGAAGGGACAGTCCGAGCATGAATGACAGCAACCCAAGAGCAGTGGTGCTTGGAGAAAAAGGTACGTCTGCACTGCAGGCTGGCGCATACAGGAGAGCGCCAAGACATCTCAGGTGCCAGAATAAGCCTAACGCAGTGGCAAGGGACCCCCTAGAGGTTAGCCTGCCCCAAGAAGCAGGGCATTTCAACATGGCACTGGTCTGCCACGACTCACGCAATGCTGGCACTCAACCCATCTCAGCTACCTCTTCCAGAAAGCAGTACACAGCTTACACAAGGCTGCAGGCAGACATTTCTGCCCAAGTTACACGTGACTGATTTTTGAAGCTTACTTGACAAACCTACCAGTAAGGAGAGGAAAAAATTAATAAAGAAAAAAAAGAAAAAACCCACCCAAACAACAACTAAGTCCCTCACGCACAACACCCCAAAACCAAGCAAACCTTCAAAACAGCTGAAGTATATGGAGAGAGGGAAATGGGGGACAGACACCAAGTGCAATAAAAGCTTAGTTTGTGAAAGCCTTAGTAGCAGCTCTCAAAGTTTACGAGCACACTCAAGCACTGTACACAGCTTAATCTGAATCTGGCCCGCACATCAAAACTTCCTGCTAAGAAGTTCTGCTAAGTTCAGAGATGAATCACACATGTGGCCATTTTTCATGCTTTTGGTGCTCTTCAAACAATAGCTAATGTCAGCTTACGTTAAATTAGTATTTCTTATTCTAACAAGTAAAAGAATTAATCACTCTTAGATGTGGAAAAACCCACCTGTTCTTATAACTTATGATTTACCCCTGTAGCTGTGTGGTTCACAGAAATTTCAGTCAATTCCTTACCACAGACCCATGCACATATACTCATTCTTACAAATACTACTTGAGGAACATTTCTATTTTGTTCTGTAACGGTACTGTAAGGGGTATCTTTGAGTTCGTTTCTTGATCAGGATCTGCTAACACTCAAGACATGAACTTTTAAAACACACTCTGCTAGTTGTAGCCTGAAGAGGAATTGACGTTCAACCTACAAATGCCACCTGTGAAGGAATCGAGTATTTGACATCTAAAACTGCCCCATGAGTCACTGCTCAATGATCTTCTGCTACTGGAGACAAAAAGGGCAGAAAGTAAACGATAAGGCAGAAAAGCTACACACCACTCCATCCCCAGTAAAGACAGCACATACCACTAAATCTCAACTGACTTGGGTAGTGTGTTGATCAAAGCTCAGAAGTACAGTGAGCAGAACAGGCTTTTGGTCAACTGAGTTTTCTTATTCAAGAGACCAAGAGCAAACAGGCACAAAAACATATACCAAGATCTGTTTTCAAGATGGAGAGGAGGATAATATACTGGTAGGTACAACAGAATGGACAGAGGATGAATCTTTCCGATCTCTGTAAACCACTCACCTATAAATGAGCAATTAAAAAGAAACTAACAACCAGATTCCCATTCCCTCCAATGCCTACAAATAACATATTATGCATTTAACTCTACGTCAACTCCCCAAGAATGAAACTTGATTAATATACAGTGAAGAAATCAATGTCCTCTTCTGGACAATCATGCTTTTGAGTCACAATCAATGCATGCAGATAATGTATTTCAACACAACTCTGACCTTCTGCTTGTTGGAGGGATCTAAAGATACAGACATTTATCGACAGCACTACAATAAAATTCTGTATTTCTTGGATTTGTTGGGATAACTGTACACTAGGTGTTTTGTCATATAAGTCACTTCATGTTATTTTAACCAAGAATTGGTTTCACAGAGGCCAAACTGCAACAAAGCACTAAAGTAACGTACAGCTTTTATTGACAGTAGTAGCTGTGTTCCACTTGGGACCAAGCATCTCATGGTTAGTTATGAATGACAGCCACTTTCTAGAATTTTCAACACAATAGGTTTCAGCTCACTGAACACAAATATACCGTAATTCTACAGCAAGGTGAAGTACAGGATCACAGTTGCATAGTGTTCAATTATATGTAAACCCCCCTAAATCCATGTTAGAGACCCGGATGATTCGGGCTTTTTTTAAAGTGAGTGTAAGGACAATATACTTTCTACTGTAATGGGAGATTTCAGCTTCTTGTAGATGATGTTTCTAAAGGCTATGGACACAGAAAAGGCTCACAATTTCAGTTAAGTGGGAAAGGAAAAATCTGCGTTAGCAAGAAGGTCTCTACTAGTTCAATTACAATTAAAAATTGATTTTTTTCTCTCCAAAGCAGCAATAAAAAAAAGCAGAATTAAAGATGCAACATAAGAACCAACTTCAGCAAAACCTGAGGAGAAGAGGCTAACAACATCCTGTAAAGAATGTCACAGAAAGTCCTCATCTTGCCACTATGCCAGAGTTAATCTGAGAACATTCCTAATGTAAATCCCCAAGTAAAATACTAAAAGCCTTAAGTCATAAAAATATATACAGAGATGATGAGTTAGTTAATAATACCCTCAAACATTAGGAATTGGGCTGCAACTCAACCTTAGCCATAAGTCAAATCATAACAATTAAAAAACTGATTTATCTCAAAACCGATGAAAACTGTATTCAGTGCCACAAAGTCACAGCAGAAACAGCAGATGGCTGACAAGGGGAAGTGTTTAACTACCCCTCAATATAAGGGGTATACACTTTGAAGTAATTTCTCAAATTTTGTGTTGATAAAAACGACAAGCATTTTAAAAGAAAAGATAATACGCCATCACAAAGTTGTGGAAAACAGCTCTTTTTATACTAGGTATTATGTCTGCCTTTCATGAGTGCTGCATGAAGGAAATAATTGCAAAATAGCAAGAAAAGAATGTTTATTATTACTGCTTGCTCCATTAATGTCAAGAAAGTTGAAACAGGTGCTCATACTCATTTAAAAACTGTATAAAACAAAACAACACAGATGTGTGATTTCTGAAGAAAGTATGTGATTTTCTACATATAGCAATACTATCCCCAAAATAAAAGGCCTATTAAAAATACCTCTATTACTCCATACTTGCACGTAAGTATTAGCTAATTTGGGACCATCTTTCACAGTGCCTGTCAAACCAACAACCTCACTAAGCCTTTATAAAGCCCTATGCCCAAGTGTCAGTTACACAGACCAACTTCACTGCCATGTTAGCATATGTCCAAAATTAAGCCTGTGGCTCAAGAGCCCTGCTGAACACAAGCAGCACCAGTGCATCAGAGCCTAACTGGCTGCTAGTGAGCTCCATCTCCATCTCTAGGAAAAAAGGCCATCTCAGTTGCCATGAAGAACAACACTAGTAATAAATAAAATAAACTGGTTCAGAACCTGCACATTAAAATGTATACAAAAACATGGTTCCACAAGAATTTTTGTCTGATTAAAGTGTGAAGCTGCTGCCAAAATGCATAGCCTTGTTGCAGTCTACAGATCTGCAGCTGCTTGCTCCTGCCACCTTCCTGACATTGACACAAGCACTCCTACAGAAAGCTCCTATGAGGCAAGTCAGACTTAAGGACCTCACCACTGCCAAAAAGAAACCCCAAAGATACTGCCAAGCGGTTGTTTCACAGTTCTCCATGTGGGAATGCATGACTATGCAAGTGGCATGGGGAAGGACAAAGAGCAGGGACCACTCCTTTCAGTGCCGAACCACACTTACACCAAATGAAAGCATTGCCACCAGTCAGGTTCTCCAAGAGGAAATCCCACCTCCAGGCAGAATGTCTGTGCTGAATTTGGAAGAGTTCATCCGTGAGATAAAAATGCCTTTAAGAAGCATCTCTTAGAATTAAAAAAAATATATATAAAAATTGTCAATGTAGTCATGCCCTCTGAAATCTGAAAAGATGACTTGAAATAGAATAATTAATTCAAATATTTTAATTTTTATGTTTTACCAAGGCATCCTGTGAAGCTGGAGTATAAATCCTATTAAACTGAACTTAGTTTGTCCATCCCTAAAATAGATTTGACATACAAACACAAAGACAAGGTCAAGGTCACAGATCAGCAAGAAAGATTACAAAGAAGACTGATGTAAGAGCTGGCATTTGATCAAAGCTCCTGGATATATTGGGTTTTTTTAGTACACTTACGAGAAATACCACTACATTTTCTTCACATTGGTACATTACATGTTTTAAGTATTCCATACCTTTAAGAGCACGTGCCCTGTACTTACTTATTTTGACAAGAGATGTTAGGCAGTGTATCCAGTAAACTAAGGAAGAGCTCTTATGTTAAAAGCAAAAGAAGTGGAAGACACTTTTGCCATCCGTTTTACTCTCTTCAGCTATGTGCTGATATATATTAAATCACAAATCCAAAAGGAGAACCCACTCACAAATATAGGACATGACGCTAAGACCACTGCTAAAGAATCAGGACCTCAGATTATAACTTCATGCAGTCCAAGTTCCTTATCTTAATATAGCGATTGTATATTTGGATGTGCACTTCCAAGCACAACACTCACTTATATTCTAATTATCTGTATGTATAGCATATATTTCTCAATTAAAAATAGAAAAAATACAAAAAGAACTCTTAACAGAAGGTCTGTGCAGAACACAATCAAACTACCCTCTTCTGTAATCAGGACATTTACCTCCTAGAAAGCTTCTTTAATGCTGAACACTGAGTAAGCGAGCAGATTAAACACAGTAGCAACAGTTGAAAGACTCATTAAAACTCAGCTGCTGAAAATAGTTAGCAATGAAAACCATTTACTGATCTATCCATCCATCCATCCACCCACCGATACATTCTCAAGGCTTTAAACACATGCTGAAGAATATTTAGCTTACTGGTCACGTCCACCAGACGTACCTTCTGACGCTTAAACAAGAGGATGAAAAGATGTCTTAGGTGACATAATGTCATATGACATTCAAAGGTGTACTACTGCCACAAAGTTTAGATGTTCATTGTAACAAGTAGTAATTTAAAGAATAGTGTGGCTTGTACTCTTACTTCTGAACCCCTACTTTCAACACCAGCACAGCTCTGATGTTAGTCTAGACATGACTGGGAACAGTTTATATTTAGACAGAGAGGTATGTCTAAAAATAGGACCATTCATGTTGGTATTAAAGCTTCTATTGGAACCCATTTGGGGTGACCTGTGTAACTCACTTGTATTTGGGCATTTCAGATATTGCTAGTAAAACCTTCATGCTACTACATACCCTCCTGCATCTTTTTCCAGTTATGCTTCAACATCTGTTTACTGATATTTCTCCATTTAATTTTTGTACATGTATTACATTTGCAGTACTCTACCTGTGTGATTGGGTGGGCTCAGCTACTAATGAAGAGGCCTTAAATGAAAAAGAAAAAAAATAAGGCAAGTTTTAAAAAGTTGTCTCCTTTTTGAAAGCATCCTCCACAAGAGTTAGACTGTCACACTTTTAAGCCATAGTATTGCTTGACCTACTAGATCCAGATACAAATCACTCCTGAAGGCGGGGATGCAAGCTTCTCAGCACAATGGTATAAGGTGTTTTTAGCCCTGAGAGGGATTCATCAGATCTTAAAACAGTCACTGGTTTAAGATCAAATTAAGTTGTAGACCTCAGGGCAATACAATCCTGCTCTTCCTTAGTCCCTCCTTTTCTAAACACTTTCAATAAAACAGGAGGAAAGAGGAGGCTTTTTGGTTTTTTGGGAGGGTTTTGTGGTTTGTTGTTTTGTTTTGTTTTTTCCCCAAGTGGAATTTCTATCTTTATTTCCTACTTTGTGAAAGGCTGATAAAGCTCACTGCAATGAAGGGCTAAGAAGGAAAAAAAAAAATATAAAGAAATCAGGCAATTATTATGATTCAAGATTAAAAAACCCCAGATGTTCATTCAACATCTGCAAAACAGCAACTTAACTCTGAGAACCAAACACACATGAAAATGGGTATATGAGATATTTTACAACCAAAAAATTCTAGGAAACACATTAGTTTATTAGCATAGCTATTCAACACATCAGACTGTAAAGCAAGTATATTTGGAGTCATATAGCTTATTTAAGTTTACTAACGCATGAAAATTCAAATGCATGAAAAAGCTTTTACTTTAATTAAGGTATATTACAGGGAGTAACTTCATTATCACGTTAGGTCTTCTCTCATGCTTACACTATAGAAAACATTCTTTAATCTTCATAGCCAAACCTTTAATAAAACAAGTCAGCACCAGTTGGGCTTTTTGTTTGGGTTTGAATTTTTTTGGTTGTTGCTTTTTTTTTTTTTTTCCTGTTAAATGCAAGTTCACACTCTTTACACACATAACCACCAGGAGCTAGGGGTTTCTGCTAGTTCTGAATTTTGGATCAAATCCCCCATTTTTCAAGCATCAGGGATGTGGCAGGCTGCTATCAGTGGTCAGCAGCAGTTTTGGTCTCCTTCCTATCGTGACACCCCAGAGAAAATATCTGAAAGCCAATTCCATTCCATTCCTTTTTGGAGAGCTCAAATAGGCAGAGCCAAAGCTTTCTGCACAGAGACTCTAATGTAAACCATTTCGTTTAAAAGGGGGTAATGACAAACTGCAATAAATGACTAGTCAATATAGCAACAAAAATGAATATGACAGCTAGCACAAAGAAAAGCGTACTTCTGGCAAATTTAGTAGTGAAATAGTCCACAACAATGGGTTATCTTGAAGCAATGGATGGCTGCCAATGCCCAATTCTGTAAAGGTATTATTTTATTTATTTTCTTTAAAGGACAAAAAATTGTTGTCTGTGGTAATATTTACACATGTGAAATGTCAAATCAAGTTTTTAAAAATGTTTAAATATATTGATGAATAGCTTAGTAGTAAGTCCTTTAATTTTGTACTTTCTTTTTACTTATTTTTCCTAACAGAAGTAGATTGATGGATTTTAATAGGACAACAAAATAATGGCAAGATTATGCACACATGCAGATTTGTGCACGAGAGAGGCATCAAACTGATCCAACACAGATTAAGGTTGCAGAATTAGGCACGTGATAGATGGACATCCACCATACTGAAAAACAGTAATATATCACCAGTTTAAACATCATGACTATTAAAAGCAAACTGGTTCACATTCAAAATTTGAATATTCTTCTATTATTCAGGACACAGCACAGGATTTTGTCTTCCAAACAAGATGTGCAAGAAAAGGTATTCCAGCTTCCCATTCCTCAAGTTGTTCAACATGCACCAACCATGGCAGGTGATATCGTTTCCCACATGCTGGAAGTCTGATACAGATTCATCATCTAACAAAACAGGCTGGTGGTAACACTGAAAAGTAGTGGGCAGTAGGTGGTGAATGTCACTCTGTAAATCTTGTCTCAGCTTGGGGGGAGGCACGGGGTTAGGTGGACCCCCACAGAAGTATCTCAAGGTTGTAATTCCAGTTTTAATCTATTCATTTAATGTCTACTGATAAAGTATGGAGAGAGATGGAAATTGTCAAAAAAAAAAGACCTAAAAGTCATGAATCTAGAAAATAAACAAGTGAAACTCCACCAAAGTAGCTTAAACTATGTATCATCTAGTATAAAGTCATTATTTAATATTTATTATCCCTAACCACAACTCTATCAATTCAGCTGACCAAGCTAGTTATTATTTCCAGATTCATCTGTCATGGCAGAGACCTGAGTATGACTGACAGGTGACGACCCACATCCTTGGTGTTATATGAAGCCACCTTTTCTTTCTATCTGGAGAAGTCATTTCCCAGCTCAATATACCATCAAAAAGTAACTCCAGCATTTTCCTAATCAATATATAGTAAAGCATTATCAATGACCTGAAGGTAAGTTTCACTGACTGCCTGTATTCTTACCATACTTTTTTTCGTTTCTTCTCTTTTTTAGAGTCTTTGTAAGAATCCTGTCATAAAACTGAAGAAGGTTTTCATTCAAGCTCTGTTGCTAAATTCCATCAGGAACGATACCACAAGAACATTTACTGTGATTTCATTCAACAGCAGTTCAGGCTCATACATACCTGCAGAATCCTACAGAACCATAAAATGACTCACAAATACCAAATTAATGCAGAAGTGAATCACACTGGACAGGGAGGTACAAGCGAAAAGGAAGACCAGAAGGAAAAAAAGAAAAAACCAAACCCCAGTCTTCTCTAAGAGACTTTATGCTCTAAAAACATACAATTTAAAATCCGTTTGGTGAGAAAAGGCCAGAAGTTCTGGTGGGCAGGTGATCATGTCTCCAGCTTCCCAGGAAACTTTTAGCAGATTGTTACCTTGGCACCCTAATTAGCAATCTCAGAAGAAAGAGATCAAAGACGATCTGGGAATGTGAAATAAACCACCCTCTGTCTCACAATTCTTAAGAGGGTTAAGGACCAAAGCTAGCATGAATTAGGTAAAGTCACCACTCCATGCCTGGGGTGAGAAAAAAAACATACTGATTAATAAACTTCTTCCCAAGTTCAGGGGCAGAAATTCATACCTTTCAAGTGTCAATGCTGGATCTTTGTGAATCTGCTTTTCACTCCACCCTGTCAAAAATAAATACATTATAATCGGGATGCAGAAACTTATAGTGGAAAACAATTTTATTTCTACTGTAACAGGAAGGTAATTCTGTTGATTCAGTATTGGCTTATGAAAGGGAGTCCATTTTACTTCTTAACAAGGTATCAACAGACTAAAATAGTTTTCCCCCGAAGCTGGTTATACTTGTGGTCAGTTTGTGACCGTATCACAGCTTGGCCAGTGAAACCAAGCTCAGCAAGCTGGTAAGGTAACATGCCAGGAGATAGGGGATAGTATTAACTGGGCAAGGAGACCTATCTGCTTTGTCCAAAAAATTGCCATCAGGGGATTATCTTTATTCTGACACTCCTGCTATCAATTTACCCATGATGACTTAAAAAAAAAAAGAACCACATAACACACCCTTGACATTGCATTCTGCTTTTCTAAAACCTTACTCACCTTCTCCCACTATAACCCTTAAGTTACTCCATTTAGTCTTCTCTCAGCTCCCTACTTCTACAACCCACGTCTGTAACATTACCAACATCCAACGACCCTTCCACACTACACAAAACAGAGTGTTATTGTAATCCTTCCCCTCAAAACACCATATAACCCTTTACTTCAGGTTTTCAACTGCTTTTCTCTTGCTCTAGATTAAGTTTAAAATTTCTCATCTGAGTTATATAGACATTAATAACTCTTTCATTTCTACCCACATAGCCTAACCGCTTACTGTGTCCTTCTTCCTTACCCTGTTTCCATAAACACTCATTTTCACTGTAATACTCAGGCACCTCTCACACAGGAAATTCCATTATGCTTCTGCACTGCTCCCCAGGCGAAGATCATCTACACTCTGGAGGCTATTTCTTCCTCTCCTCCAACAGTAAACCACCATAGCAAAAATTCATCCAAATCCACCAAAATACCAGCTGCAAAACCACAAACCAAAACACAAATGATGTATGTCACTTGCCTTTCCTCACAGATTCACACTGCACTGTTTGTTCCCTTTCCCTCATCAGTCTGTATGAAGTTTAAAATAAATACATCTGCACCTGTGAGATGCTGAGTACATACACAATGCTAGTTCAGCTGGACAACAATTAAATGAAGCCCTAGAGCAATACTGGCCTCCAGGATAAGTAAGTTTTCCCTTCCTCTTACAAAAGAAAAACTGCATCTGTTGTTTTTGCAGAACAATGCATGTTACTGTTACAGTTTTCACCTGAAACCTTGCTTTTACTGTATATGATTGGAGGGGAAGGAGAGTGGTACACACTAGAAGATCAACAAAATACAAAGACTAATGATACGGACAAAAGGGTACAGAAGGGCTAAAATATAAAGCACAAGGGTTAAAATATAGCATGAAGGGGCTGCCCATCTCTTCAACTGCTGCTATTAAAGATCTAATGAAAGCTCTTTTCCTTCCCTGGCTGGTATGACAACAGTATCCCTACCTTGACGCGATCTGTTTTTGCTTCAGAGGGCAAAGATGGAGAAAAGGAAAGGAAGTAAGTTTTCCTAGAGCAGTATTTTCAATGCAACAATGTTTATTTATTTAATCATGACAGCAAATGGTGCCAAAGACGACATGAACACGGAAACTTTTGAGGAGGAAGGTGAAGGCAGAGAAACTACCTGTCCCAGGGACTAGTTAAACATAAACCCACACCTCTTCCAATGAAACAAAGGAAGCTTTGTCTCAGCTACCTTAATGAAATCACCTTCTCAGCACAAATAGCAGAAAATTCTGCAAGTTCTCCACAGTTTTGAACATAATTTCTCCTCCTACTCCTCAAACCGAAGAGATTTGATTTCCTGGATCTACCCCTGATTCCAGTTTTATTGCAAATAAAACTTAACCCTTCCTTCCAAAGTCCCGTTGGTATCTCTCTACTAAATCACATAACCCAGAACTTTCTCGTAGCACTTCTGAAGGTGAACAGTTTGGCTTAACAAGAATAACCTACTGGGATGCAAATTCCACTTGCTACCTTTATATTCCGACAGGTTTATGAGAGCAAGTCTGTCTGTGCTTGACATTTGCTGGGAAACACTGCCTGGCATAATTACTACTGTAAAACATTTTATATTCCTGTAAATTCAGACTACAACCTCAAAATGCTTACAAACTAAGACAAGATACAGGGATAACTAAGCAGAAAGGCAGAGTTGTAGGGAAAAAGTAGGTATAAGAAAGAAAAGCGTCAATGGCAGGTGAAGACAGCGAGGCTATCCAAGCTGCCTAGGACACTGCCTCACAAGTATGAGGTCCCAAAGTGTAAGCAAAAGAAGAGCAGAAACAAGATGACATAGGATGCTGCATGCAGTAAAAGGACACAAGCAACCTGCTTCATTAAAATACAAAGCAAGAGGTGAAATTCTAGGTAGCGTGGTTCCTTAAACAGCTGTATTTCTCCACCATTGTAGGAAGTATTTCCACTGAACTACAATCAACATCATGCTACAATGCATACAGATGGCAAGTCAAAATCTTCAGGGGTTACATTATTTTTGTTGTGATCTTGACCAATGGAACAAAAGGAGGATTGGAAGATCTAAAACATCTTGACTTTATGATCTGTTGTTGAGAAAGGGGCAGGAGGGAGGTAAGGAGAAAAATCAGTAACTAAGTCCCTATCCATCACTGTTCAGACCAAAAGCTACACTTATACTGGGGTATGGGGAGCTTAGATTCCAAAATGAAAAATAATAGACTAAATTATTCTTGTAATTCACTTCTACATATGAGAAGCAAAGTGTGCACTGAATGTAAGTTATTTTTGTCAGCTGCCTGGTAAGACATGAATGACTAAAGAACACGGATAACAACAGCCTCCTTTTTGCTAATACATCTGAACATAACATGTTACTGAAAGCACATTTCTCAAGTTTCCTATGAATTCTTGTATTCACCTTTAATTACCTTACTTCAATGTGAATTGATATTTTCCAAGAGCAAGCATAATCCATCTTCCTCACAGATATCATGAGAAAGGTAATGGTATTTACAACAGTCATCCTAATGCACATCCAAAAAACCCAGGGTATTTGGTAGGGTTATATAAGCAAAATCTTTGCCGCTCTAGGTAATGCCACTAAAACCTCTCTTGTTAAACATTTCTCTTTGGTCAATTGTCAAATTTGATTACAAGTTTAATTTTTGCATAGTAAAGCTCATCCAGCCATTTTTAATTTTAAATTGGTTTGCACTCCATCACAACTAGCTGAATGCTACTAAAACCTTTGACATAGCAACCTCATAAATCATAGGGAACAGAAGAAATGCTCTTAGGAGCAGGGAACTGTTGATAAGAGACTTTTTCCTCCATTGACTGTACTCTGTCAGCTGTAACTATGTGCAAGAATCCACACCTGCAAATTACACAAAACATGCATCTGAACTGCCCTTCCATGAAATTATTATTTTTTTTTAAATGACAGTCACAGGTAGAAAAGCTTAGAAGAAGAAAGTGTATGAAGTTGACCAAGCATCCTGTTTTTCTTTGATGCAACATACAACCATCATTTAAAAGCTCCATAATTTAAAAAGCTTGATGTAGTCCACCACCAACCTGCAGACAGGAGACAACATTCCTAACTATAGAAGGGATGTTCACAGATTATCCATCCACTACATGAATCTGGAAAAGAAAATCCTAAGCTGTTTCAGACTCGAATGAGCTACAGTATTCAATTCCGTATTACTTACACATAACGTGAGGTCATAAAAAAATCCACCCACAAACAAACTAGTGACAAGTAAGAAGTATTTCAGTTACCAAAGACTTCAATCTGCCATCAAAATATGTGATGTTAGGTGGCTGATGCTCTTTACAGACTGATCATAGTAATTTCACTCTTTCATTGTTCACCAGGACCTCTCATTACGTGCACTGCATGGGTCTAAACCATGCTGGAGGCTACTAGGCACTGTCAAAATTGCAAGAAAAAAGTTATTCCATCTTTGAACAAAATGGAACACTTTACAACATCAAGGAACATACCACAGCAGTTGTTTAGAATAATCTCACTTTTTACATGAGGAACAGTGAGCACAGGGGAAGATTAAGAAACTTGCCCACAGTCACATGAAGACCACATCCATAGCAAAAGACAAGATTTTCTAAATCTCAGTTTTGCCCTTTAATTACAAGATATTCTGTCTCTACAGTTTGTGGGTGGCTCTTCTTCTACTGATGAAATAAAACTGAGTCAACTAAACTTGAGGAAACAATGGGGATTGCTAAAGGAACAGGACTTGCACACCACAGTAAACGCTTTTATCTTCCAAAATAAGAAAAATTACCAGCACTGCCATCACCCTTAGGGGTAGATGAGCGTCAGTCAAGTACAGTCAATACAGATTTTCCACTATACCTGCTGAAACGATGTCCTCTCCAAGAAAACAACTGTGTCAGTACCGAACTGAAAAGATGAATAATGGAATTAGGATCAAAAACATAATTCCACCAACTTTTCCTATTCCTCAGAGGTCTGACATGCTGAAACAGTCCTAATGAGCTGGGCAACCACTATTAGTTGATTGAAGCTGGAAGGACCACTGCACAGCAGCAGCAAATAGAGTTTTGCAGCAGTGGCATTTCTGATCCACTGCCCACTTTCAGCCTCTTTCCTAACTAAGAACAATAAAGTCCTTTTTCTCTTGAAGCAAGGATTTTTCATAGTTAACTATGTATAAGCGTATATACACGTATCTAAGCGCTTCCTTCCCAAACAGGTCCATTTTTATTTCCTTGCTTTAGAAAGCTGCCCAAACCTGTTTTTACGAGTCTAATTCAGCTGCAATACATTCACAGCATTGGATTGTTTGGACAGACTAGAAAACAGAGTGTGCATTCACCCATATGTACACCAGTGTATAAACAAAACTCCAGCAGTCCACACTAGAAGCAGATATATGAAGGAAAGCTGCAGTAGCAAGTGAATCCAGACAGGCAGCTTTTTTGTGTGTGCTGAACTGCTCTGTGGTGCCCAGGCTCTGGAACCCTGAACTATACCAAGCCTGACTGAGCATCCTCTGCAAGTCGCACAGCAAGTAGAACTAAGCCTGCAGAAATGAGTTTGCCTCCCATTTAAAACAGAGCCAAAAAGCAGAGGAAGAATATTCATCCCATAACAATTAATATTAACATTTTTCCTGGTGAGTTCTCACAAACTCAAATTTCAGCTTCAGAAGATGGAAGCTTCCAAATTTAACAAATCTACTAAACTTAGTTCCTATGCTTAACTCCTTTGTAGAACTTGCAGATACCTGCCACAATTTGCCAGAGTGAGGGAAAATAGATAAGTAGCTGCCACTGGCTTTCAAAACATGTACGTTTGGGAGGATGGGAAGTATCCCAAACCTTGCAACTGCTAATAGTCAGTGCCACCTATGGTTGATGTTGTAGAAGCAGATATCTGAACAAAAAAAAAAAGTGTTTGGAACTTTTAACAAGCCCCAGATTTTTCATATGGCTTCAGGAGAATAGATTAGACAAATAAGATTAATAATATTGTCTACTCTAGATCATTTACCATGATTGCAAAAGTCAACCATGCTAGTACCAAAAGCAGGTCCCAATTCTTTCTATGATTTTACAATGAGAACATCTTAAAAACACACAAAACTGGTAAGTGCAGTTTTCTGCTTTCTTATCTTAACCACACGCACCACCTCAAATAAGACTGACCATGTTTTACTCAACAGCTCGACTTCAATCATTCAATCCGATTCTGCTTCTGCAGATGCTTCGTCCAGTGGTCAGGAAAAAGATGCCAGAGCTTATTTCATCAGCTTGTAAAATCCTCACCCATCACCCCAATGGAGCATCAGCAACCCTTTTAATTTTCAGGGGAAGTTAACCAACACAAAAGATGAAATAATTCCCTCCAGAGGTTTCGCAGCAGTCTCAGTTCAGTGCACAAGGCCATTAATTACACAACTGCCTTTAGCATTAGCAGGAATCTGGTAGCTACAGCCCTGGTTGAGTTAAGGCTGCCTTCAGTATCAGCACAGAAAATCTATTTACCTAAAGAAGTTATGCAACACCTCAACTTCCTCTTTTCCTTACTATGGTAAAACATGGTAACAGAAGGACAGGGGGTGGATATGGGGAACAGGCATTTCACAATCTCAAGCAGGGCACAGCTACCTTTCAAAAACACACCTAAACTGGAATTTGCCTCTAAAATCGGCCTAAATTGATGATACACTCAACCACCAACTCTTACTTAAAACTTGATTAAATATTTCCAGAGGAAAGGTGGTGTTACACAGCTAAACAATGCCTGGAATAAACTGCATGCCTCCAATGTAAAGTAAGAATGTTTTTTAAAATCTGATTAATTTTACTTGGTTGGTTTTTTTTGTTTTCTTGTTTGGGTTCTGACCGTCCACCTCACCCCCACCCCCCCAAATATAGCAATCTATGCCATGCCAAGTTGTATTCCAAAATTCTCATTGAGATTTTAGGGTTACCAGGCATGTTCAGGCAGTAAAGCAGGCAGTAAAAGTTTTAATTCTGCAAACATCCTTCTACTTTCCATTTTGTAAAACAAACAAACAAACCACCACAACAACAGCACCACACAAAAAAACCCAACCAAACAAACAAAAAAAACCAAACAGGAAAATCACATGCTAACCAAGCTGATATATTCTATGGCCCTATGAAAAGTGAGATATCAAAACCACATACTCATCAGTCCTCTTCTGTGATCTAACAAATCTACCTCATATCTCTATCGATACACTAATAATTGATTAAAAAAAAAACCACCAAAACAAACAAAACCCCCACAACTCCCAGAACTGGCTCTACTCAACACAGGAATTAGAAAAAGTCTCAAAGCAGTCACAGCAAACTTCACTGGTAAAATGTTTTCAAGGACTTTGATTTAGTCACATGTCATTTTCTTTTCCTCTAATCATTTAAAGTCATAAGTTGAATTACTTATGAACAAAAATTAATTGCATTGAAATCCAGAATTGCCCCATATTTACCTAACACTTCTTCAGAACTCAATTGCCTGCCACTAACTGGTTAAAATCTACAAAACAGTCAGTTCAGAATTTAAGATAAGATTGAATCATTTCTGCATTATTACTGCAATTAACCTCCAAAATTTTGTTACATATGGTCAAGTACCTTAATCTCATGATCTGGTGTGTAAATGCTGCAACTGTTTTTAACTGACTTTTGCTATCACTACAACATATGTTTAGACTTCCAAAAAATCCAGGGGGAAGAACAGCTCACTCACAGAATATTTGCATTGAATAAATAAGTTTTGACTAATTAGTTGTAATTAAAGTAATCATTATTTGAGTACAAACAATCATATCACAAAGCCTCCCTATCCAGGGTTTTTCAGATTTTCTTAGCTGTCAAAGGATCTTTAAGATCAATGACTTGCATGCGTAAGGCTGTATTCACAGTCTTTGCAGCTATAAAAATTTAAGCTCAAGGGTACAGTCATATAAACATACTGCACATCTATAAAGTGTTAAGTCGGCAAGGCCATATGACAGAAGTAACTATTCTAGTGCATGACTGCTCTTCAGCAAACCGTGTTTTCCAAGTCCCTCATTTTCTTAAAGTAACTCATTTACTTGTCACCTGCCAGGACAAAGAGTAGAGAGGGTTTTGCAAATACATCTGTGGCTCGTGCGTGGCGATAACACACCAGGAAAGATGGATTTTCATTTTCTCATCAAGTTATTAGATTAGGTTTACATGCAGATTTAAATGCCCAGGAGGAGTCTGCCACCTGTCCTAAACTTAATTAGTCAGGAATGTCTGCATGACAAGAGCAGATACTTCAGATGTTCTGGAGTGACCACAAGCAAACATCCAAATAATTACCAACACAACTTCCGTAATGCCAAGACCAAAGCACTAAGCACAGCTCTCTGTGAAACAGCCTAAATTTTATTAATGGAGTGCTTCATACTTCGCAGTAAACACACAACTGACATCAGCTGAGCATCTATAAAACCAGACAATCAACTGTGTAGAGTCTGCAGTTGAGTTAAGGAAATAAAGAGCACTAGTTTTCTCATTAAAATATAGGGGCATGTTTACACAGTATTGGGGGGG
>JANZLQ010000031.1:22466738-22483440 GCA_026212715.1 Elanus axillaris
CTCCGACACCGGGGTGGGGGGGGCGGGGGGCGGGGAAATGAGGGCTCAAATCATGTAAGACTTTTCCTCAGCTTTGTTCTTGTTCTGTTTATCATAGCAGCACATCTAAGATTTTCATATTTTTATACCTCCACTCACATACCACCACCCCCATATAGGACCAGTGCAGCAGATTGAAAGCTAGAAAAAATAACCACATTTTCATTTAAAGAGGCAAGCACATCCATGTTCAAGTATATTTCACATTTAAAAGTTAAACCAAAACCCCTTTAAAATGATAATTAGAATTTTATCTGTGTAGGTACGTAGCAACTACTGAGACAGATGTGAGTAACTGAATATAATACAGAGAATTCAGTTATCCATCTCCTTACATTGCTATTGGCACATAAAATACATTTGCCTCATTAGCAGGGGCATTTAGTTCGTTGTAGTAAACAAAGCTACCGATAACAACAGCCTTGCATACTTTTCATTCATTCACGTATTTTTCTTTACTTAGACTTCTAGCATGTGCCATAGAAGAGCTGAATGTTAAACATTCCTGGAGTGTCACAATATGTAATACAATAAAACAGATTACAACCATACCTTTCTTTCACAGCAGTGGTGCCAAGCACAGGTACACTGTAGCAATCAATTTGTTCTGCAGACAGTAAGGCTTTCATAGAATACTAATGCAAAATTTCTTTTCTTTCTCCTTCGACTTGACTCCCCAATGCCCGGGTCCCGACCAATACAAGGAGGAGGGCAGAATGTCTTCTGCCGAGATAACCACAACTACTAATCAAGTATACATGTACAAGGGCACAGGATTAAACCTCCACCAGGCTTCACTCGGGCACCGAGAGCAGCTAAACACATGCACAGCAAGGTCAGAATTAAACACACACACACATACACACACGCACTCGCATCTACCTGAGTGAACTAATTTATCACACTTTACCACTGATGGCTTTTTACCTCAGGGGAGTAAAATTACATCCTGGTGAACTGACGAGGTTCAGACACAACAGCTTCCAACAACAAATCAGATCTCACAGAAACGGGGGAACCGTGCTCCTGGGTGAACACTCCTCTCCTAGCTTTACAGGCTGTTTCAGAAACTCAGAGCATGCCATGCGTGTCTACACATGTAGTGTAAGTGCACACACATGTGCGCACACACACACCCCACTTGTGCAAGATGCACCATTAGGCATCAGCTAAAACAGAACGACAGCATTAAAAGTTCAAAACCAGGCAACAACTACCTTTGAGAGAGTTTTTCTTTTTGATTGTATTTATCTTTACCTCTTAACATAATCAATCTATCAAGTCTAATTACTCCAGAAGAAAGCATTTTATTATTGTCTAACATAGCAAATGTCAAACAAGCTGTTCATTTACCTTGAAGTTTATTAGCATAGAAATGCAACATGAAGATGCTCTCAAAATATTGTCACTTGTATTCACAACATTTTCAAAAACCCACTCAGCAGGTTTTCACTGCCTGGCATAGCTGGATACTGTACTAGTTCTTAAAATAGGCAAGGCATTATCTTAACTGTATCACCCTTGAGCTAATATAAGACTTTTTCTTTAACCACTCAATTTATATTTAACTTTTCTCTTTCGTTCTTCGTATTCACACACTTTTCCCACACTCCAGTCAGCCATACATATGCGAACACGTGTGTTTTCATAAAGGTTTGTACACGTGCATTTCCAGTAGGAGTGAAAAGTAAAATACTGGAATCTAAAATCAGGGATTTTTCACCCCCCCCTCAAGTTCTGCCCCATCATGCATCCTTCCTGGCATTTTCCTTACAGTACATGCAGATGCACATTTTGCCAAAAACATTGAGATGAACCCTATAAGTGATCATTGGCAGGGTTTTAATAACACTGCTACTGCATGTGATTGGTATTAGAGAAGAAAACACTTTACAAACACTCCCCAAAACAACCCTGAGAACAGTGTTAGGCACTTAACCTAGAATAAATTAGCAAAATATTTTTGAAATATCCGTGGCTTTGTAGAGACACCAGGCAAAAGCAGCATTAATCAATACTGATGAGTTTGTCCTTGACATACTGACCGTGTCATCAGGCTATTGTCATGTGATATCATGTCATTTCCCCACCTGGCTCATGACCTTGTCCTTTAAATGACCCAAAGCTTCCCTCAAGTAGCAGGAGGCCCCTCCCCGCTGTCTCAGCAAGGTCGAACGGGTCAGCGTGTCCTCATCTATAATCCACCACCATTTGTCAGCAGGGAGGCTGGAGGAGGCAGGCTTGCTACAAGGGGAGAATGCCCAATTAGGCAGCTGTCACACAAAGCATAGGCTGCAAAATTATCCCCTGTCAAAAGAAAGAGCAGCTGCGGGTGCCAATTACAGCAACCTTTCAACCCTTTAGGTACTGGAAACTACACAGAAGTAAATGAAGTACAATTAGTGATAACAAATCGATGAATTAGGACAGTAAATTAGAAATTACTAGCAGGTGAGCTTAGGTCTCACATAATATTAAGGGCACGGCACACCCCAGGCAAGGGCAGGAATGTACAGATTTCAGAGAGCACATTAGTTCTATCTTTCTTGTGGGGAGCCTATTTTCCTCCATCGTTTTCTTCTCACAAGCCTTGTCTGAGCCAGATAGCACAGAGAAAGGAAAAAAAGCAACTCAAAGAGGAAAGAAGTTGTAGCACCTGATCTTCCATCTTTATCCTGGCAAATGCAGCTTCCTCCTTCCTTACAAGGAGGTCCTCAGAGCCAGCACAATCTCTCTAGTAAGCATACTCCATTTCAGCCCAACATTTGACATGTGCTGTGCCTCAAGTTCCAGCAAAACAAGATTTACCCCAGAAAAAACAAACAACAAGCAATAAACTCTCAGTAAATTTTATGTCACTTACACTTCAAACACTTAAATCCGAGTTAAGTGCTAGACTTTTGACTACAGGGGGAAGACTTATTTCTCCACATTTCAGTTCTCTGATGCATCATGCAGTGGCATCTCTGAGCGTACGCACAGCCCTAAATTTGGCAGCAAAGCTTCTATTCAACGCTTTTTTTTTTTGTTTGTTTTGTTTGCCTTTTTCCCCCTTGGTGAACAATGCCCAAATGATGTTTTTTCACCCTCACTGTTCTCTTAAGCAGTCAGCCCAGGAAGTTACTGTGCACTGGTACCAAAAGGCAGGTCCTACAGACTACAGTAAATCCAGCTCAGGCTCCTCTCCGGCATGGCGGGCCCAGCAGCTCAGGGGTAAGCGCTGCCCACAGGCGCGGCGGCCTGCGCGGCCCCAAGGCAGCCACTACAGAAGGGTGGTCCTCTTACCAGCCCCTGGGTGTTTACAGAACAAGGAAAAAAAAAAATAAAATAGGAGGATAAGATTAAAAGGATGGATAATTAACATACAACCATTCCAAACCACGGATAAGACAGCTGTACCAATGCCTTTATGTTTAGGTGCTTTGAGTCAAAGAAACAAAATTCAAATTTCAAGATGTCTCCTACAGCCAGCCCATAGTAATTTCAAACTAATGAAATTGCCACTTATCTTGTCAATTCTCTCCTTTCATTCCCTATTCCCTAATCTCAAATCCACCTTCTTTATATCCTTATTACACCTTGCAACCATGTTGAGTACTGAGGACAGTAGTTCAGATTTCTTCCAGCAGCAGTTCTGAAATAATACCTGTATACTTGCACTGTAATTTATACATGTAATGACACACCCATGTATATTTATGCTAATACCTTCACCAAAATACACAATGTGGTAGAAATTAAGTCACTGATCTCCAAGAAGCAATTTCCTATAGCTATCTCTTGATCTCTAGCCAGCGTGGAATATTTCACTCTTTAAAAAAAAATATTCTTTCTTTCATAACACTGATAAGAGAAAGCATAATACAACCCTAACTATAAATAGATGTAAACATGTTCATTTAATAGTACTTGCAATAACGTTCATCAAGTTTGACATTTTCTTTTGAGTAGCATATGGAAACCGTAGAGTACTGAAAGAGTTAATGTGTTTAGAATTCAGTTTCCATCATACTTGGGTGACTATCTCTTTAAATAATTTAAATCCCCTCCATCAACTACAAAGCTGTTTTGAAGCCATTTAGCTTTGTTCTTTACATGTGTTCTAATTAAGAAATGACCTTGTCATCACACACACCAGAAATCCTGGATTATTTCCTGCAGCAAAAATCTACGAAGTCAAAAAAAAAAAAAGACATAAAGAAAAAAAAAATACACACTTCTTCCTTTAGTGAGGAACTGAGGAAGTTGTTGGTTGGCTGAATGCTGAAGCAGTTTCACCGCATAATTTTTGTGTGTGTGTGTGTTGTTGAATGTCACAGGGCGGGTTAGTGTGACCTTGAGCTGCATCAGCAGCACAGCAAGGGTCGAGATGCCTGCAGGCGCCCTTGTACTGGATTTGCAAGACAAAAACCTTCAAACTGGCTGAAGGACATCTTAAATCTCTTCAAAGGTTTTCCGAACTAATCTGGGCTGCTCTTAGCCGGATCTGTGCCAGTGTGAGAGGCAAAATTAAAAACAAGGTCTTTGACAGGATGTTGTCTCCTCTTAACCCTTCTCATGCAGGAGGCAGTGCATCACAGGCGTGCTGAAGGGACACTTTAACAGAGAGGAGCACGGTTCCAACAGCAGCATTCTTTCATAACGAAATTATGTAAGCAACCATTTACTGCGAATGGTGGTGCTGTTAATACCGAGCACTCAGCCGGCTCTTTGCACAGCCATCCCCGTCCCTCTCCTTCCCACCCCACCCTCCACTTAAACTGTCCTTTTACCCCACTTTTTCCCACTGGTGTTGGGGGTTTTCTCAGTGTGCTGCAGTGACATTCCCGGGCGCTTGGCAGGCTGGCTCCCCAGACCGCAGGTGGGGGAGAGGGGTGCTCAGTGCCTCACCCTCCCAGCCCCCCGTAAGTGTTGTGGGTGAACATTTTCTGAGTGAAAGAAGTAGCACCGACCACAACACACTGTGAGTTAGGGCAAGGCAGGTAAGAGAAGGAGGAGGGTCAAGAACACACAGAAGGTTGCTTTGGCAGGCATCAGACATGTTTTATGAGAAGAAATTTATGAGAGGTGTCCACTCCCCAACCTGTGATTTCCTTCTCAGTCATCCTGAGCCAAGAAGGAAAGTAGAGGAGAGGGTGTTCATATGCAACAGGCCTACCAAGAGTATAACTACGCACTGGGGAAGCAAAAATAAATAAATTAATCGCCCAGCCTGCCTGCCTGCCTGCTCTTGACTGCTCATCATCTGATGAGCAACACCGAGGCTTTCTAAAAACGTGAGCACGCACACAGAGATAACCTCTAGGAAAGGCCCTGGGAACACATGGTCACTCTGTGAAACCACAAGTTTACCCAATGGATTTGGCAGCATTATTTGAATGCAACTATCAGCACATCAAAGGGATGGACACTTTCTTCAGAAACAGATTGGCACACAGAACCTCCAACTCCAGTAAGAGTCTGCCAACTAGGAGTGTCCTTCTGTATGCTTAGTTAGAAAGCAACATGGATTCCCACATCTGAAATTGGAAAAAAAAACACCACCACCTCCTCCTCACCTATTTTAATTCTGGTGTTATTGGTCAGATTGAACTATCAAATTTCTACAGGAAAAAAAAATACAAATGGGTTAAAATAACCTCATCTTAACTGAGAGAAGCCAGTATTGTACTTCAGAACTGTCTTTTACTATTTCTAGGATACCTGCCAGGCAAGTAAGTCCTTGCAGTGAAGAGGAAGAAGGAGCCACTCGTACCAGCAGAGGGTGTTGTGATTCTTCTCTCGCCAAGCACCCAAGGCTTCCTTTCCTCTGTGTCTGCACAGTCGTTTTTTAAGTACTATAGTCTATTAGACTATATTCAAGTTTACTGAAGGAGGACACAGCTTTGGCACTGATGTCTCAACTGCTGTAACACCAACCTCCATCTACCGCTACAACAGGTTCACGCCTAACAACCACGGCTCTTCTCGCAAAATGCCCTCCTTGTTAGAAGGCTTTAACGATTTTAAGTGTTGGTTTTCAGTAACATCAGTGACGATGCCTTCTGTACCAGCAGATGAGGAACACACACCACACACATGCTTTTCCACAGACCTACCAAGGTTTCCAAGGTGTTTGTTATGCTTGGACAGAGAGGGCCAGGGTGTTCCCGCAGTACCTGGATGTCAGAACAACCCCCACGATGGCTCGGAGCCGTCTCTTGCTCTGCCCTGCTGACCCAGCCCAACTCTGCTCTGCAGCTATAGGGAGTGGGAGGCTAGAGGTGGCACAAAACCACACGTACTGCCTCCACCACCTCTGAGCCTCTAGCAAATGGAGGTTGCGCAGATCCACATGTGTGGGTTCACTGATCATTCTGCACAAATGTGTCCTTTTTGTGGCCTTTGAATGACAGGGTCCCATACAGGCAGCAAACTGTGGATTAAAAGGAGTTTAGTCACTTATCATATTATACAATTATTGCTGGGTTAAGTACTGGGTTCTACACTGTTTCCTAGAAAACTTTCCAGTTTACCCCAGTTACCAGGAAAGGGGATTAGGGGAAACCAGTTTAAGTAGTTCACATGTTATATGTTAGCCTAGCAGAAAATACCAAAAAGTATTTTCACGGTGCACGCAGCCGACCATGCAACATCCACGGTTTCTTAAGTTTCTCCAACATGTAACAAAACAAAAATATATTATGGGTTTTCCAAATATCAAGTGTTGTGAAAACCCCCAAAACAAAAACAAAGAACTTGTGTTGCAACATTCGAGCTGAGCAGGATGATTTAAAGGTGCAACGAAAGCTTTCAAGCCAGGTAGTCATTGCTGCCAAGTGTGGGACACATTGTGCAGCCCTGCCAAAAGTAGAAGCCAAAACCAAAAAATACATATTAGCAGCTTTCTTCCAGGGCCACAACAGTCCAGCATAAACTTTCCAAACCAGGCTGTCCTAAGAACATCAGACAGAAACAGCAAGTGCAGTTACTCAGCACCTAGACACAACTCAAAAGCTACCTGCACACCCATACACCCAAAACATAGCCATCATGACAACATAGCACCTGTGAAGCCAGTCATTCATTGCTATCCATCTGATAAGAATGGTCTTTGTGGCTACAATTTCTCATGGCCAGCGAGTGCAGAGAGGGAGGTTGTTTTCTATCTGCATGGCTCCCTACATAGGTACACTTGCACAAACACGTGCAAGCCCTATAATGGGCAGGACGAGCATTTTACAACCCATCCAAGTACAGGTTGTCCACACAACCTTAATTCTGCCATTTTCTAACTGCTGATTCTGACTATACACCATTAACATTCTTTAAGCATAAGGCAGTTATTTTGTACACAGTGTACTTCTGCACAGAAAAAGAAAGGGGACAAAGATGGCAGAATTTAGTATAATGTATTCTCTTCCCACCTGGACCCCATTACTAAATGAAACTATATCTGCCAAAGCAAAGATGCTATTAACAAAAACATTCTCTTGGGAGAAAACACAGATACTCCCATTGGTCTAGGACCGCACATAAGAGTTTTCTGGAGACAAGAGTTAAAATAACAAGAATCGTAATTTACATGTTCTGTTGCACTGTTTGAGACAGCTATACTGTAAAGCAATGACTATTTTTTTTAAGTGCAAATTAAGTAAAGGGGGGGCTACTTATGCAACTTGACTAAATGGAAAATTTGATAAATTGTTCTTTATAGTACTAATATACTAGTAACACTAATATAGTAATAACAAGTGTGCTTGCATGAAACTATCACCAGATACAAATTAAGTACTAAAATAACAGATAAAACATTAGCACAGATAAATCTTAGAATGGTTATAAAGAAAAAGAAAAACATAGCTGAAAAATAAAGATTAATACTGTTATGAAACATTGGGTACATCTACTTAATTGTCTCTATGAATTCTACCCATCTTAACTAAAGTCATGGAAATTAGGTGTAAAGAAGCAAAGGTAGAGAAGCCTTATTATTAGCTATATTAACTAAACTTGAAACTAATACACTAGCAATCTTACACTAGTATGCAATATTCCAGTTACGCCAATATGTAACTATTGCTTAAGACTAACAGTTAAGGGCAAGAAGTATTGAATAATGTAGATTGAAGTGATCAAATACAGTGATTCTCTCCATATCCACAGGAGTAAAAAAAAAAAAGGTCTTAATAGATTATTAGTGTTTATATGGTTACAAGGGAAATATCCTTATTCTACTGAGATCTCAATTAATACTCAGGCATCTTCTGCACCTTGCTAATAAAACCAGACATTTAATTTAGGTCTCCCAACAACTCTCATACTCACAGCAACAATCTTCAGCAGTTGCTTTGCCAAAAGCAAGATCTTCCAAACCTAGGGAGACCTCTCCTCAAGGTTCATCTCAAAAAAGCAAGGCTGACTACTTGCACAGAAAGCACTACTCAATTTGGGGGGTTGATTTCCTGCTTCAGACATCTCGGATACCTATCTAAGGACATCATCAACACTTCATATTACATACATTCACAAATATGTTTTATTCTACTATTTAACTTGTGTCCTGATCCAGAATTACATGAGCATTTGCAGAAGAATAAGTACTGTATCCATGTTTATGATTGTGTTTTGCTGAATCAGGGCCTTGAACCTTAATGCAGGTTTTTCTCATTGCTGTGCTAGTTTATTTTATTTAGTACAAAGCCACCAACCTTTGAATTCTTCTGCTCAAGGTCATTTTTAACATTCACAAGCACAGCTTCTTGGCTGTCTGCAGAGCACAGAAAAAATTTTTAAGTGCATTTCAGAGCAAAGCGACATTTGGAAACATCTTTAAATGGTGAAAAGACATCCTTTAAAGTTGCCTTAATCAGTTTTCTGTTAGTAATTCTACTTGGCTACCTTGATTACCATAGGCTCTAATTTAGCCTTCAATCTCTGCAGCCACCCATATCTAGGAGGTATAAACTTAATGTAAAAATCAGTTTCAACTCCTGCAACCTCCAAGTCTTAAGCTACACCTCCCATTTTTAGCCTTTGAAGGCATCCAGTATAGAGCCAGGTCCTTGAGCTCCTTCTCCTGCTCTGCCAAACAACCTTTTCTACATTTACACTTAAAAGGGGGGTGAGGAGCTACCTACATTAAACAATAATTTGCAATACAAAAAGGAAATGCACAAGTTTGTTTATATTATGTTTTATAAAGTTAAAGAAGATTCCTTTTTCCCCAGACCTCTTCTTTCATCACCCCAACCAACCTCCTTAGGCTCCTGTATCACTTCTTCCTTCTTATAATTAGGGATGTGGGACTGAGGAGGGAAAGCAAGCACGTATTTTACACTTTTGATTTTCTGTATTAACTGTTATTAATATTTTGTGAGCACCTGATTGCTAAAAAAATATCACAAGGGGGGTAGAGAAAAAAAAACCCAACACATTGTGTTTTGTTTTTTTTAACAAATAGATGGGCCTCTGTATCATCACAGAAACATTGCATTGCCAATATTCACCTTCAAATACTCTTGTTTAAATACTCTTCTATTGTCTTTGGAAATCTCAGATATCATTACAAAGCAAGCAGCAGCATACCAATTACAGAAAATACAGCTTGTTACAAAAAGTGAAAAACTAAAAGTGTCTGGCAGGCAACCATCTTTTGTATACATGCACTTTATTTCCACATGTGTGTTTCTGTGTTAGACATGTATACTTCATCCTGGTACCCCAGGCCATTTTGAGAGGCGAGTAAGAAGCTGACAACCAGATAAGCCAAACAGAAGAATTAATTACACTTGAACAGTTCCAGCAAGGATCACACTGTAATACTGTTGCCATGCGTCCAACAAAATCGCTGAAGCCAACAGTAGTCAGCAGTGATTCCAGGTTATCGAGTATATTTTGAGTACTCCACTGCCAAGTGCATTTCCTTCTCCCAAACATGGTTCGTTTTATCTTCAACAACACTAAATCCTAGGTCATACAGTGACTCAAACCTCCTCTCCAGCTAGCAATACTGTCAGAAACCCCTTTACCACACACAGTCTCTTACTGTTTTGTTATTTCACTTTACAACATTCTTAATTTAGGATTGTAGGTGCTTTGCCTTATACTCAAGCCAGGGATTCCCACTTTACTGCATACATATACATTTGCAACATATTAGGCTCCTTTTTTTTTTTCCTTCCAACCTTAGCAACTCAAGTGTTTATGAATCTCTATTACCTTTCTAAGTTTTAGACCTCTTGACTATTTCCTACCATATAACTTAGAAGTGGTATTAAAGCTCATATTAAAGTCAACAGAAACTTTAGTAGGAACAAGTAAGATTTATCCTGTTCCTAGTCAAAGCCAGTGCCATAAGCTTAGGTACGGACCAAGTCATCAGAACCAGTAACGTTTTTAAATAAAAATATTAAAAATTAAATAATAAAAAGGGAAAGGAAAGAAAGTTCTTAGGTAATTATCCTGAATTATTCTCTTCCTGTTCTGAGAAACACTGGATAGACCCTTTTAGAAACAAAGCCTCTCATTTGTCTTGTAGTAAACAAACCCTCAAACAAAACACATTGCCTCAATAAAACAGCACAACGGCTCCATACTCGTAACAATTTTTTAACCCACAGCAGATCTTGTCAAACTACTGCCTTAGGAAAATATGGAGCACACTAAAACTGTTCTGCTTTTTCAGAAGTCACATTAAATTTGCATTTAGTGCACGCTACAAAACATAACTCCAGTTTTTCAAAGTGTGAAACAGTCCATTCAAAGTTTGGCTAATTCTTAATATTTTGCCAGTAGTACAACGGTCCTCACCACCACTCTCAAGCTGATTTAAGCATCAGAAATATGAAGCTTTCACAAATTTTGTAAATGCACTCAAAGATCTCAAAACATTTACAAGACCTTTGTCACTTTTCAATTATTTTCATTTAAGGATGACTAACAATATGTTTGTGTGCCAGACATAAAACACATTCTTCAAGGAGCACAAATCTACATAAAAACATAGATTTGCTATATTAAAATACTGTGAGAATAATTATTTTCCTCAAAACCAAGAAGCAACATAAGTGAATTTTTTCAGCTTTCCAACCTTTCACTATCATCACAAAAATGGTTTGAGCTATTAGAAATGTACATAACATCCATAATAATGAAAAACAACATTATTCCATTATGCCATCTTTCCTGCTGTACAAGTGAACTACTATTGAGAAATCACAGATAAGCAGAACATGCAATATTGGGAAAAAGCAAACCGAGTACTAACTTCAAAAAGATAAAGGAGGTGAAATGTTTTGGTTACTACTCTACATATAACTTACATCCTTTATAAGAGTGGTATGCATAAACATCAGAAGTCATGCTACAGGTTGTTTCAACTTTCATGGTTAATTGATCAGCCATATTAGGGAGAGAACCAACACAAACTTCTAAACCTTTCCTCTTTGCAATGTTTTATGTATTAATAAGCACCAAAGCATCACCAATCAAAAAACTATTGACCATTGAAAAAATAAAAGGACCCAATTTATTTGCTCAAAAGAGCAAAATTAACATTATAGTACACCCGCAAAAGCCTGAGATGGCCAACAAATCTAACAACCAACCAACAAATCTAACAACTGTACACAGAGTGCACCTACACAGATGGCTCTGCATTGTAGATTCCAACATTAGCCAAAGGATCTCCCATGCTCGTGAAGCAGCCTTCTCCTCTGATCTGTTGCATTCACCATCGGAATATAAAGAACAGACAAGAAAGGGCTGTGGGAAGAACCTCACGGAAAATTTCCTTCCCTTAATTCTCTTCCTAGGTATGAGGTTTTCCACAGCAGGAGCAATTTGGCTCTGGAATATTCATGTTCACTACAACCTGACATTAAGGTTCATTTCTCTGTGAAAGAGTCTCCAAAGGATAATAAAGCAAAAGCCTGAATACTTGCAAGAAGCATGTAATAATGCAGAGAAGCAGTAAAGATTACTCCCGCCCTAAGCAAAGGGAAGAAATAGATAATAATGGAAAAGAAACTACTAAGATCTTCCAAAAGCCTGAATACTTAAGAACAGAAAAAGAACCTGGTCTTTAAACATAACAGTCATTAACATCTAATGTACATGTCTTTCAAGGCAAGCTGGGTCAGAAATTCATATAAAACTTTTTTTTTTTCCATAATCCAAACCAGAATGCCCATGCTGCAGCTTGCTGACCAGATCCATTCCACTGTAACAATTTATCTGGCCACTCACCCACTCCTTGCTGTCCTCCCCAATGGCAAATTAGATATGGGAAGGAAGCAGCAAGGACTAGGGGATTTACTCTCACAACTGATTTCCCACCACTGTGTTTCATAAGAACCCGCAGCCTCCGCTCTAGCAAAAAAAAAAAAAAAAAGGGCAGAAATTATCAGGCAGTAGTGATGGTGCTCATGTAACTGTTATAAAGCTGTATAAGCCTGTTAATATATGTGAATTTTGCTCCATGTCAGCATGACTGTGTATTACCCACACATTTCTGTTACAACACATACATGCTCCATCCTAATGCAGTTATCCACACAGCTACTGACACTGTCATCTGTGGTCCACACCCTCCACAACAAACATTGCTCCCTGGAGAGGCTGGGCACTAGTTCTCCAAATCAACAGGTTTCACACCAATCCAGGCAACAAATGCGTTAAACTGAGGTGAGTTTCTGCCTTTCAAAACAGGTAGAGTTCACCGAGGAAGGCTCGCCATGCTCACTGAGTAGCATTTAACTGTGAGTAGAGAGTGACTGCTAGCTGCCACCACAACTCGATCAGGGCATGCATACTAATGCTCTTGGACTGCTGCCATATTATCCATATATGTTTTATTATAGCTCATCTCCTTAATGTGCAAGACATTTATCTTTGATTCTTTCAAAATGAGAAAGAAAAAAAACTGATATTGTAGAACTGGTTTTAGCACAGTTCAGACTATTTAAACTGGGTCACTGCAAGCTCTTCAAGCAGATGTTTGTCATCAGATATGAGTAACAGCTCTGAATTATTTTTTGCCTTATTAACAAACTTCTCTGAAAGGTAAGGGCTAGAATTTCTAATAGCAATCAGGTAAGTTTTTATCCCCAGTTTTTCCATTTATCAGTAGAAGGTTTCAAAATTAAAAATACCAAAAAAGAATTTTGCCTATTGAATCATCCTCTCCATTTTACTGAACCTTATAACAAGCATATGGATCAGTAACTACAAAGACAACAGGACTAAACCTGAGCAGAAAGAATCTAATCACATGAATCAACCTACTGGCTTCAATACTATTTAGTCATGGGGGGGGTGGGGGTGGAGATGGATAATGGGACAAACACAAAAATTGCAGAATTGAGTCCACAAATTCAAGAGCAGATTAATGATCTTGATTGATTGGGGGGGGGCAGGGAACACACACACAAAAAAATCTCTCACAAACACCAGCCAATCACCATTGGAAATATGAAGATCTTCCCATTCCTTCGGTAGACAGTGAAATCAAGGAATGCAAATGAGAAAAAGTATTATTTCAGGAACAATGAAGGCTCACTGATGCATGCTTTTTGGAATAAAGCTACTGGATTGTATTTTGTTATTTAAAAAAAAAATTAAAACAACCCCTTCCCAATATGTTTTTTTTGCAGATGAACTGTATCAGATGTCCTGCAAGAACATAATTCATTCTAGAAACCCAAGTATCAGTGGCATGGAAAAACAAACAAACTGTACACGTAAATTAACTTGACCAATTACTCCTAAAATTTTACCAATCCTCATGGAAAGAGGATTTACTAGTCTTTCATAATGGTAAAGAACATGTAGAAAATTCTTTAATCCACCCATCAAGAAAACAACTTTCTACTTCTCAATTGTTTGAAACAGGAAATAAATCTAATAAAGCACTTTAAATGTAAGCCACTTTTAAAGTCATACTTTCTCACAACCAGACATGACATACAAATGTCACACAACATCATTCACCAAGACAGAAACACTGGTTACACATTACCTGCATTATATACACCACAATGCTCACAAGAAAAACGTCAGGAAAGGGCCAAAACCTCCAACTAATTTTGTTCTGTACTTACACAGTTGAGCTCTTTCATCACAGTAGTTGGGTTTCAGATTCTGAGTAGTAGTCTGTATGGGTTCACTAAAAGCACAGTACAAACCTGGACATGGATTTGAACTCTGGTTTCTGGGTCTACCTCTATATGGCAGAAGTGAGTGAGCTCTTTAATCAGCTGCACATGGCATTTACACTCTCCTACCTTCTCTGTCCCTGCTCTCCCCCTCCCAATTTGTTGCAACAAAAAGTACATAGGACACAACATCCTCATGCTCTTTTTAAAACAATTTAAAAGTTCTAACAAGTAAGGCTTACAACCTGCTGAACTTAATAATGTCCCCATGAAAGATTTTTCCCCTTTAGTCAGATGTAACACACTGTAACTCTAGTTCTGTGGACATAAACAAAAACATTGAATAGGCAGTCTTCTACTGCGTGCTCTCAAAATATGACTCATTTCAGAAAAAAAGTTCTGGAGAGTGCATAGCTTGTTGTATAGATGATGGCTTTACATGGAGAAAGATGCAGAAGGTTTTTTAGTTATTTCTAATAGGGATGCTCTTTGACCAGAACGCTCCTGTGTGATGTCTGCGACAGAGCTGGGGAGCATAAGAGGCTGAACACTGATGTTCCTCTGGAGAGGGACGGAGTTGTTCCCTGGAAAGGGAAGCCACCTCAGACAACGAAGCTGCTTCCTGCAGAGGCTGGCAGGTAAGTGGCAAGACCTGGGGTCTGCTGGTTCACCCCTGCAGAGCAGCTGCCAGCAGAGCTGAGCACCTGGGTTACTCTCTTCTCTTCTAATGGCCAAAGAGAAAAGCAGAAAACAAATTGCAGAGTTACAGTTTTCCATCAAGTTCTGTCTTGCATAACAAAATGTTTGCTACAGGTAAACATAGCTGCAAATCCTCCCATGAAACTCAGATCTTGCCATGCCATACTTGGCTTTTCATGACCAAATTTTTCTTTTTTCTAAGTTTCTGGAAAAAACTTCCCCTGGGAGAAGATAAGAGAGGGAGTATATTTTAAATAAATCAGCACTAAAAAAAAGCCTGAAGGATACAGCTGCTGCAGACAAACAAGAGAAAATATATTGATTCTAATTTTTGATCTAAAGAAGAATACAGATGTCAACAAGAGACAAAAAAGGTGATATGTGAACTTAGACATTTGTAATGAAGATGTTAAAAGGATCCACGTTGATTTCTCGTCAGGAAAGAAGATATTCTGAGATGACTTAGACATTTTCAAAGTTATATAACGCAACTGATTGAAAATACAAGCAAATAGATAGGTCCTGCATAAGTATGTAATGCTAAGGGTAGTGGAATAAACTACTACAGGTGGTGACTGAAGCAGAAAGCTTAAATGAGTCCAAGAAAGACCAAAATTAGTTTCCGAGTTAACGAGGTAGCAGCAGCTTCAACAGTCACTTTACTTTTTGTTCATGCAAGGTAAGTCTTAATACTACATGCCATCATTTTAGTGCATCTTTTAGGTCTTCAATATTGTACACCATTTGCCTTTTTTAATAAAGTAGGTTGTACATCCATTTTATTAGAACTACAATGATTAATCTCAAAAAGTAAAAACTTACATGATACCAAACATGCAGCACTCGTGCATGGATCAGACGAGCCTTCCCAAAAAATCGCATTTGATGTGGACCCAGGCCACCCCAGGCCTTGCATACAACTGAAAGGCATGCCGAAAAAGATGTTCCAGGGTACTACAGCTGCCCCAAGCTGAAACCCACGTACCCATCCAGGTCTAACATCTTTCCCACCTCGTTTTCCTCCCCTCGCTTGAACAAGTGGAATCATTATACAGTCCAAGGCAGGGAGACTATTTCAGCTTTGGTCTGTGCCTGCAAGATGACCTGAATACAGACCTCCGGGGCTATGCTGAGCTTGGGCACTGTAAAAAAAGTTGTCCTAAGCTCTCAAAACATTTGATACAGCTTCTATTATTTTCAAGACCTAACTCAATAGCAGACCTGTTCGAATATACCTTGCATGGAATGCAGAAGACATGCAAGAAAAATAAACAGTGCTTAGAGATATTGTTGGGCCAAGTATTATAAATAGAGGCCATTAAAAAAAAAGGAAACAGATTTAAAAGGCAAGGATTCAGAAAAAAGACAGACAAAAACTATGAAGGTGGCACATCATCCCAAACAAAGAAAATAAGCAATAGCAAAATGAAAAGCAGGGAGATTTAAGAACTAAAAAAAAAAAAAAAAATCAGATTTAATCCAAATACTTTGTCAGCCATGTTGCAACACAACTGTTGCATTATTTCCTACGTTTTAATCAGCACACACTCACTGAAATAGCTCTATGTTAATCTACATCAGTTTGGTTTTGCTACTCAGCTCAATAGATTACATCCTCATCTTTCCCAGGAAAGAGACTTACTAGGGTTTGGTCATATAACATAGCTCATCACCTTGTGCACTTTTTGGACCAACAGAGCCACTTTCTCTCAGACCTCTCCAACCTTCTCAGCAGCATCTTCTTCAAACTTTTCCAAGTCAGTGCCTGGGTCACTCACAGCCTCAATACAAGAGCAATTTCTCAATGGCTGAAGGTCTGAACACATACA
>JANZLQ010000031.1:22483461-22511754 GCA_026212715.1 Elanus axillaris
GGGGGGAGGTGGCAGGAAAGGGTGAAAAAATTAAGGGAAAAATAAGAGGAAAAAAAGTGGTGTTTCCAAATACAGAGTGCCTGTAAGAAAAGGAGAACCACTGCACTAAAATGTAAAACTTTAGGTTTTAAAATGCATTAGGTGAAGAATCAACCTTAGTAGTCAATTAGCCAGCTTTACTAGGTATGAGTCTAGCTGCTACTATTACTTGAGCTTTCTCCGCCCCTGCCCTCCCTCCAATCATAGTTTCATTGTTAAAGAACTTAATTATTATTTTCATTACCAGATGCACACATTATAAAATGAGCCTGCACAGAGACAATGAGCACTTTAAGAAAATAGGTGTAATAATGAGAACGATCTGTTTGGGTTTTTTGCAATAAAAATGAAGTCACTCTCAAGAAGGCTGCCTTTTAAAACATACTTTAATAAAAAAATTCATAAGTCATAACACTAAATTTGATACTGCTCCTTTTCTTGAGAGGATTAGTCCAGTGCCTTGAATTTTAATACAACTTCAAATTAAAACAAGTTTCTTATTAGCTTCCCTATCAAAAAATTCCTGAAAAATTTAACTTGAGTACATTTCACAATAACAGAATATTAAAACTGTTATTAAAACAGTTCCAGAGACATCCATTATACTGTGTATCCAGAGAAATAATACTGCAGACACCATAGAATATGCTGATATTTCAAATAAACCATGGGAAAAAATGAGAGGAAAAAATTTAAATTGAGTTTGCAAGTAAAGTAAAGATACATTATTTATTTAGGAGTTCCGCAGCATAAACAAAAATCTCAAAGCCCTAAAGTAATAAAAGCAGATTTGTATGGATATGATAGAAACAAGCAAGAGAACAGTAACATGTGCATATTACTTACAGTCCAAACAAAAAATTAAAATTACTTGCTTTTAGTAATAACAAGAGTTCTTGTGTTTTATGTGACCCTATTTAACGATACAGCACAACACTCCAATTTCATCCAGGAACCAGCTTCGATAAATCATTTACTTTTCATGGCCCACCAAACATGTGCTAGTTGATTTACAGGTAAGCACCAAGCCTGTCACCAGAACGTATGCTCTGCTCTCCAGTAACAGCGTCCCTGTGGAGCTCACTGTCTGACCACCTGTGACATCTACACATGCTCACCTGTAAATCAACCACTGCTAGATGGGGGCAATTCAACAGGCTACTACTTCCAGCTCTTTGAAGGTTCTTCCTGCTCGAGAGCTGGATGAACCACAGACATGCTCACATCTTACCAGTGATGCTGCTAGGACCCAGCCTCATAGCTCAGTCCACCACTGGTGTCCATGTACACTGACACAAGAGAAGCAAGGAATCACAACGGGTTTCATTCTTCTGCCCGTGAAGAGATGGCATAGGGGTGATGCCCTTGCAATGCTTCCACATGAATCATTAGCCCTACCTGGGCAGATCTCTG
The DNA here is from genome assembly GCA_026212715.1 of Elanus axillaris. Classification (NCBI taxonomy): domain Eukaryota; kingdom Metazoa; phylum Chordata; class Aves; order Accipitriformes; family Accipitridae; genus Elanus; species Elanus axillaris. The sequence continues at coordinate 22,484,914 of JANZLQ010000031.1, forward strand.
GAGGCCCTGGAACGCCAACTTCCATTTTGAAAAGGTGTTGAGTCTTTACTCAACTAGGATGGAAGGCATCTGACACTAACCACAAGCCATAATAACAGGGCACCCTTGCCTTTCTGTTCTTAGATGTGGACGCCAAGCCAGAATTCACTTGACCAAATAAAGATGTTTACAGTGTAGGTGTCTGTATCTGAACAGGTCATGTTAGCCTCCCTGTACAGCCCATGGGAAGAACTAGGCTTTTTCTCTGAACTCATCCTATAGCACATGTCTAAAGGAGGTCAAACGAATCACACTATAGAAGTGCCTGTTTCTGTACCTTACCTGGTAAGAGTTCTACAGGGTTCCTGTATCTCTTTGCTGAATACATATAGGATCTTCCCTGCACCTTCCACTCAAGAGGTAGACATCTATAACACAGGCGAGAGAAATCCCACACTATGTCCTAGCAGTATCTTAATCCTCTCCATTTAAGAATCAGTAACAAAACACTGATTGCATAAGTTCCGAGTTTCCCACTCAATATAGTGGACACCTGCTAGTGCGTAACACCAGTGCTTCAGATAACTGCTTTTGGTTACATGACAGTAATTAGCACATTTATTTCAACATATCTGTCAGCTTGCACCTATTCCTTCAGTACTTTTCCCCTCAGATGTCACAAAATTGCCTTACTCCAGGTAGTAACTGTTCTCATTAGCATAAAAACTTCCTCTCTTCATTACTAGTCTTCAAAAAAGACTTACCAAAAGATCTTTCCCTTTAAGTGTGGCCTATGTATTTTCTTCTAGTTTATTTCCTTTAAGTTTTCCATTTCTTAAGCCTTTTTTCTTTTGTTCTACACTTTAAAGAAAAAAGTATTATCCAAAATCCACTGAAACCATTGAATCCTTAGTTGACTTTGAATCAAGCCACCTGATCAGGTTTATCATCACTGTTACCTCTTTATTTTTCCCTTACAAAGTCATTTTTTAATTGCATAGTGAAGAACCAAATTTATGAGTATTCTCAAGTTCTCTAATTCTACTCATGTTTTATTTCCTAACCTTTTCCAGAAACAAGTAACTTTTTTCCTTATTTCTAATCTCTAATTCCGCTCCTTTCTTCTCTTAAACCATGTTCCTGAAGCTCTCTAGAAGTCAGACTGACAGGAAAGGGAGGTGGCTAGACTTTTTCTACCCTCTCCAAAGCAGACATGCAAGCTGAACTCTCTCAGCCTATAGGACCAGGCAGTCTCTCACCTGAGCAAGAAAAGGCACGATGTAGCTGTACTGTTAGAAACTGGTCCCAGCTCCCTGAACTGAAGTTTAGGGCTTTAGATCAAGTTTATCTCCCCTCTTCCTCCCTCATACCCTTCGTCTTGGTTGGCTGTTGGGCATTTGTCAATAAACGTTCAGACATCTCACAGCAGTTGTAAGAGAACGGTTTTTCCAGGCCAAAGTTATGACTGTGATTATATTCCAACAGTTCACTCCAGCTTCAGTGTGCAGTTGTCGTGCAGCACTCCAGACAAAACACTTCCTTCTCAAAAATCACTTTTGCTTCCGAACATTTTTCTTCGCTGACCAACCTCATCAGAAATGGCATGGCTAGGAAGAAAGTATCAAACACCTTCTTGTGGGGTAAAGCAGGGCCTATTACAATCTATTCTGCTGTGAGGCTTGGGAATGGTACTTCAAGCTTAAAAGAACTTGGTGATGGCTTTTAATGGTTTGACAATCTCCTTTCCCAGCAGGAAGGAAGCTTTCTGTGCCTGGCAGGGAACAGCAGTCTTCCACAAAGCTGAAAGAAAACAGCACTTATCTAAATTTAACTTACTATACTTTCAAACTGGCCTGTGTGAGGAAACGTCTTTTGCTTTCATTTCATGCAAAACGTTCAATTACGTTCTCTCAGGAAAAAAGCCCTTTTATGTACAAAGGCATGTATGCTATTTTTTCTGTAAAATATATTTCACTTGTCTTCTCACATGGCTGAAGTGGAAAATCTTAGTGTAGTGATTATAAACCCACATTAAGCTGCCTTTCTTCAGGGGCAAAGGAGAACAGGAGAAGCACTGAACAATTGTCATCTCTGTAGACAAAGAAATAAGATAGGCCAGGCGCTGAGCCCGCTCAGCAAGGCGACTCCACCGGACCAGGTTGGGAGCACATTCCACAGTCAAAAGTCCTTCTTGAAGAACTTCCTGCCAATGGCTACTTGACATTAAAATCTAAGATTATCTAGGTCAAGTATCCCCATTGACATTAATTGCCATGTTGGATCAAAAAAAGCAGGCAGCCTCTCAGCTGGAGCTCAAGTCACATTATGCTTAAAAGCCATCGAGACCAAAACCTTGAACTGCACCCAGAAGCCAAACGGAAGCCAAAGCAACTGTTGAAGAACTGCCCGAGCATGTTCTTGCCACTCATGCCCTCTCCACAGACAGGCAGCTGCCTACTTCTCAAACTGAAGCTTTGTAGCACTGGTCAAGCACAGCCTTAAGAACAGATTAGACTGTAGCCTCCCATGGGGGTCACAACGGCAGAGAGTGCCACCATGACATGGAACTCCCGTAAGTATGCTTTTCCACATCCTGATGCAGAAGGCTGGGAGACTGCTGGCTGCACATACTTCAGAACAGCAGCAAATTACAAAATGCTTATGTAAAAGGAGAGATGAAACACTCAGTATCTAGTAAACTAGCACAACCTGCCTTTAGTGCTTTAACCTCTGTTGGTTGCTACTTTTATCTCCACAAACTCTGAAGGCAAAGCGTGTGCAATGTCCAATTGGAAAGGAAAGATGACCTGGAAAAGCAAGTCATCTTTTCATTGACAAGAGCACCAGACTGGATGACTCTTAGTTACCCAGAGAAGTCAACAAGTGCTTCTGGACACCATGTACAAAAGGGTTGGCTGAAAAGAAAATTAAAAAACCCAAACAAACAAAACAAAATGACAAGAAAAAAAAGCCCACACCACTTCCAAAGATGGAAAAGGATTACCTTTTTTTTTTTCCTTTTCTGTTTTTCAAACAGAAAATGCAATTCTGTTGGACTATTATAAGAAATAAAAACAACTGCAAGGTGATTTCTTTGAAGGCAAAGTGTGTAACAGTGCTGAGGAAGAAGCTGGAGAAAGAAAAAGCAGTATCAAAACTTATCAGCACTCCAAGGAGAGTCAAAGAAACATACGTGTGTTTTTGTAAGAGGACAGGCAGACAGACACCCCACAGTAACTAAGCAGTCGAAGTTACCACTGTTGATGAGGCAATGGCCAGAATAAAGGCTTTAAAAAACCTGAAACATTCATCTGATATCAAAGATTTCAGATTATTTTTTTAAGGGAATATTGCCAATTAGGAACAGTAGTAATCCTGAGAATGCACCTTACTAATGCAAACAAGAAAGAGAATTCAAATTCACATTTTCAATCCCAGAGTTGTCATCATGGCCAATGCCAAGAAGGTCAGATTCTAGAACCACTGTTCATGCTGAGGAGTATCTCCTTCCACATATTCTTCCAATTATTTCCAAAACATTACTTACAGTAGTTGAATAACATTTCAAGGTACATAATGAGTTCACATAAAGAAAACAGGCAACTCCATGAGCTCTTGCCATTAATGTATTTTCCAAGGCTACAGCTGGAACTGAAAACAACCAGGGCCTCATCTTACTTGTGCACACAGCTTGGACAACACGGCCTTTTATACAACAGAAGTAAAAGGAACAGATTAATTTTTAAAGAGTAAGAGATCAAAATACATAGTTTTACTCTATAACTCATAGCAGGTTTCCAAATTGTAATCAGTATTTTTCTTTGCATTTAAGCACTGCTGAATCTTAATTTTTTTAAGTGCCAGAAAAAAAAAAATTATCATAGATACCTGTATTAGAGTCTGTAGTTTTAAAGTTCCTTGCCATCCCAATATGGGTTAAGTGCCCATTTGTATTGTTATAAAACTTCTTTATGTTGCTGTAACACAATAGCTCAAGCAACAGACCCTGAGCTAATGTTTAGTGTACAGCCTGATAGCTATATGCAGACCCAAACACAGCTAGAAAACCAAAAGCCTACAGCAAGTCCAACCATATTTGTATTATTTTATTCAAAAGATTAAGAATACAGGTGTCAAAATATATTTTTTCAAAGCAGGAACAACATTTGAAAGAAGTAATTTATCAGTCAAGCAAACTATTTGGCAATTACAGCACACGCAGTACTATGGACCATTGACAGCTCAGTAAGTCCAATGACAACACAAAAAGACTTCCCACCCAAAATACAAGCTCTTTGGCTAGTAAAAATACCTAACACTCTGAAATAAATTTTTTTAATAACCTATTTTTTCCACATTTGGCCCAAAATTGTTTGCATCAAGGATAATTTTCTAAAAATCCAGCCAGTGCCACTTAAACAAAACAAAACCCTAGAACAATGCCTTAGCATTTTTTTTCTTCTGTTCTATAAAGTACATACTGTTCCAGACCCAAGTAAGGAGTAAAACATTCAAATATGGCAACCGTCAAAATTAACCCTAAAAGTACCTGTAATAAGAAGTACAAAGCATTTCTCGGTGTAAGCCAACAGGAATCACCAGTCTGCCTGTATCAAAGGGAGAAAGCCTGGTGAAGCCCCCACTGTTCACATTTTAGAAACTAGAGCAGATCTTTCCCTTACCCATTTGGACATTAGGACAAGGTTCTTCACTGGGAGGGTGGTTGGTCACTGGAACAGGCTGCCCAGGGAAGTGGTCCCAGCACCAAGCCTGTCAGAGTTCAAGGAGTGTCTGGACGATGCTCTTAGTCATACAGTTTAGTATTAGGAAGTCCTGCGAGGAGCAGCAACATGGTCTCGATGAGGCTTACAGGTCCCTTCCAACTCAAGATATTCTGTGATTCTAAATTCATATTTGCAATCCTCAAAACATTGATAACCTCTTAGTACTTTTCAAGGGCCTTTTTTGGTTTGGAAATATACAATCATGCCTTTTCTGCCCTTTCATTCATACAAGGACATCAATACTTTGTGATAGGTTTCCTCCAGTCTTCAGAGCAAAGCTCTGGAACACTGCAAATTGAACAGGTATTATGTACACAAATTCCTAGTGCAGACAACAGCTGCACAGGTTAAAGACTGATGACACAAACCAAGAATACCAACCAGCAAGTCCAACTTCCATGTTAAAGGAAAAATGCCCCCAGAACTGCAGATCTTGGCATCCTTTGCTCAGTCCCATTAACGTGTGGCAGCCAGCTACATCCCAGCCATCTATGAAGGGACAGGCCAAGGTTTCACTCTGCTTTTGCACAGCCTGGAGTTGCCTTTCTGCATCAAGGAGAGAGCCCAAACATTAGGACTATCCAGGGCCCTTTAAGATGACTAAAAAGGAGAAAAGTGGAAAGGGCTTCTTCCATTCAGTGCATTCGCACTGAACACACAATGCAATACTGAAACCACAACACGTCTCCCTTTATGATACACCTCTTCAGAAGTGCCCATTTCTGCTCACAGATTTATTAGTTTAGTGCAATCTAATCCTAGAGCCCCCTACCCTCATCTCTCTCCAACTGCTGTAAGCGATGTTTCTACACCATAGGCACACAGAAAAACAGGAGGAGAGTACTGAAGGGATATTCATCTCATTTTGATTCAGGAAAAGTGTTACAGTGAGTTGTTAATAATATGTTAGGGAGTTAAAGAACAAAATGATTGGTTTTTTCAGCAGCAGAAAAGCTAGTCTTTCAAACCACTTTTCTACGAATGTACTATCAGCATTTCTACACAAATCTAAAAAGCATGGAACTAGCTCTTACATAGAACGCTTCGTTACTTGAAAAACAGACACTGCTTGCTTTTGCCATATCTCCCTAAGAATATCCCTTTAGTTAAACACTGTATGTTTTCTAAGCTAATAAACTGATGCACTTTAATATTAGGAAAAAAGTTACTTTTTAAAAAAAAAAAAACACAAAACCTATGAAGTAGTAAACGAAAAAGCTTATTTCCATTTTGTCTACTTACTGTTAATTCAAGTTGGCTATTAGCTGAGAATGTTTTCCTGTTTCTTAGTCAGAAAAGTCTCATGAACCTAAACTTAAAAAATTAGATCTTCTTGTGATTGATGCCTTCTTATCCAAGTTATACTGACATTTTCATGTATACTACTATTTCTGCCTACAGCATACTTTTGGATGACAGAATGGCTTGTTAGTTGGAATGGGAATTTCATCAGTTTGTTCCACTTTTTTTATCCTATAGGCAAACTTGTAAATAATTCAAGGCCTCTCCTCTTCACCTGTTATTACAAAACTTACAGGAAATCAGTGGTCTTCATACATTTAGGGGGTTTGTTTGGGATTTTTTTGTGTGTTTGGGGTTTTTTATATGAAATAGTTTAGATTATCCAATGCATTGAGAAGTTACTGTGGTAATATGTGCCTTTTCATACAATACTAGGCTAGAATAGTCCCTTATTAACCATATTAGAGAGCTGCATTTTACAATGAAAGAATGTAACACATATGAGTCAGCCTTCTGATTTAATAAAATTTCCTTTAGCAAAACTAGAGTAGAATATGTCATAAGCCTGACCCAAAAATATCCTCTACTTAAATACCTGATTATGTTTCTTCTTTACTTTGGAAAAGTGCTAAGAAGAAATAAAATTGGAAAAGGAGAACAAAATAAAATTGGGGGGAAAAAAAGCCCAGAAGGCTTCCAACACTGATACAGTCTCTTGGAAGAAAATGCTCTTCTTGTTCAGAGAATCACCTAAATACATAACTCGTGTTTTGCTTATCCATCTCTTGCTGCTGTTCTTGATCATCTAGCCATAGGCTCAGGTGAGCCAGGGCAAGTAGTGATAAAATAAAATAAAAGTTTAAAAAAATAATCATCACTTCAAGTCCCCCACTTCCCCTTACTTCCACTTGTGCCCTTGGGCAAACTTTTCACTAAATATCCTCCACCTCCCCCTAACTCTGATCACTGACAGCACTTTTATTTCCTGATTCTGCAGTAAGCTGGCTCAAGTAATGATGACAGCACAGACATTTCTATTTTTAATAGGACAAATAATTGCACCTCCTTAAAATATTCCCAACAAGGTAATAGCACTGCCTATGCCTGTACCAGTGAAGCGGCAGGAGTGATGGGCCAGGCGCAGACTTCCTTGCTCAATGAAACTGAGCTGTAGTATCCATCTGTGTACTTGGTCTTTATAGATAAGGATTCACTCTTGCTATTGTCTTATATTTTCATATCTAATTAAGTGACTGTGTCCAAGCTTTCCCTCACATATGCAACATCACCCTTCTGTGCAAGCAAAATCTCACATTATTTTACACTGGTTTAAAATTAAAATTGATTAGCAGAGGTTAGACAACCCTCACCAATAACGCTGCTGAATCCCAACTGCATCAGCCACATACACAGGTAACAGAGCATTTGCCTCTATATTATGAGGTCAAGTAAGGGAAGTACTTCAATTCTTCAGGCTAAAGCACAGGTCAGGTTCTTGTTGCCTTCTAATCTCTATGTCTAGCAAGAGACAAGAAAAAGATAAATAACCTTATTTTGGTTTTTATTTGTTTCTGAATTAAGACTATGTCTGCTGAGGGGGTTACTTGTTGTCTTGCCTGGTCTTAGTTTTGTCCCTAATACACAGGATAGTCTAATGCACTGCACTGCTAGGAAGATGTTGCCATTCTTGCTAGTTTTATGCAAGCACCTTTTCTCATATTCTATTGTAATTCTATTGTTAAGTAATGCCTCCATGCAACTACAACCAGGTTTTTGTCAGTGCTACACTGAACATCCCCCCCAGGAATGCTGGCATAAGCCTGTGGGCCTCTGGGATGGGATACACTCTTGCCACAGACCTCCCTTCTGGATGCTCACTCCAACTTAAGTCCCCACATTTTAGTCCCACACCTGTAAAATTTTAACAGTCCCATTCTTACTCTGTTTTAGTGTGTGCATGGATTTTACACTCCAAACACAGTGGAGTACTACTTCCAGCTACAATTTCTGGGCTCCTGTATTACAATGCAGTCATTAGCATATAAAACAAAAACCACAGGTAGACTTGGGGTGGGGGGAAATCTCTTCTTTCTTGGATACAATCTACTCCTTCCAGCAACAGGAAACTATAGTAACCAAGCCACCAACTCACAGGAGACCCTAGAGTTTCACCAATTTACACGTTGAGCTCCCCCACAGAATCAGTGCACAGTATGGTTAAGGGACTGACTGTCCTCCTTGGAAAAGGCACATTTACTGCAATATACCTACTAAAAAGGAACAACTAAAATAAATTATAATTAGCATATTAAAAAAGCGTTAGCTGTTTGGTCACAAACTCAGCCTTTAACTCTACAAAAGAGCTCGCTTTCTGCAGGCACAGTAGGACTATTTCCCCTAAATTTGGGTGTGTTCCACTTCAGTCTGATGTTCTCTCACACTCAGTATTGAAGTTTACAAGAGCAGGAAGCAGTGAAAGCAAACAAAGACACGTTTCCCTCATAACAAGAACAAATATTTTTAAGCATCACAAATGTGCAATTTGGCATGTTGAAAGATATGTGTACAGCTATTCCTTTAAAGAGCCTCTTTTAGGACCAAAATCTTTTACATTCTCTTTCCTATAAATATATGTTCACATGTTCTCATATTTTTAGAATGTCCTTCCTAGATTATTTTTTAAACTGGAGTCTGGATACTTTTTACCCTCTCTCTGCTCAGATATCCCTGTTGAGCCTGTCCATTCCACTACTGGAGGCAGCAAGGACATGGAAGTGATCCTGCCACAGGTTTGCATCCCACCCTGTCCCCACTACAAGCAGAAAAAACAAAACAGGGAAAGAATCACCCTTATATACAGCAACAAGGCACAGCACTCACAGGCCAAGGCCTATAACAGCCTACAGCATGCATGCTATTATATGTAATTTCTGTCACACTAGGTGACATAAAGCCATCTAATTAAATGCTGCAAGGCTTAAAAGAAGAAAAAAAACAAAAAAAAAGACAGCACTCTTCCCAAACTTTTACAGTAGAGAGTATATATAAGCATACTTGCCTTCATTCGTAAGGTAGCCAGCCCAGGCTTAGGCTTGACAGCATCTCTGTAACAGAATAAACCCACCACAGACTTTATACTATAAATACTTAACTAAATCTTCTGGCAGCTTTCTGTTTACTAGAGATATCAACTAGATATATCAGTTTACTATATATATCAACTTCTGTAGCTTTAGCTATGTTTGATACAGCTTAAATGTGACAATTTTAACCAAAGACTGTTTATATACTTTTATTTAGAAGGGTCTTGTACCTGAAAGCCTGTATACAACACACATCTTTTGAAAGGAAAGAAAGACTTCAGACAACCAGTGGTGACTGTGTGAACTATTTAAGGAAGAAGTAAGTTGCTTTAGACTAAGATAGCTCTTCACATTCCACTTCCAAACAGCTGGAAAAAACCTAACTGTGATGGTGATTAACAGTGGGGGGAGGTGGGTGGGAGAATTTAACCAGCTATTTTATTCTGTATCAGCTAACCAATGAGCAGTATCTTGCAGACCAAAAGTCAAGCAGCCACTGATGGATGGTAAAGCCCCTCCCCAGAGCTGGGAGATACAACATGGATCTGTTCCCTCACTTTGCTGCCTAGAACTACTACATATTTTTAGTTACACATCAATTTTGACAGTTTTCCACTTGTGAGAGTTCATGCCCTAGACTGGCTACCAGGCTCAGAGCAGTTCCAGCACAATATGTATGTTTAACATATTTTATAAAAACTCACTTTAAAGCTATTAATGCAATGATCATATCAACAAAGTACCAAAAGGCGGGGGGGGGGGGGAGGTATGTGTGTGCATGCAGAACAGACTCTGCAAGTCCTATGCAATGATGACAGGGTGTACAATAAGCTAAAACATTCAATTGTTTACCTTTTATACTACACCAAAGTTAAAACAACTTTGTCCCAGGGGCACTCTTGGGTCCACAGAGCAGCACATTTTCCCACTGGTCTCCAGGAGCCTGTAGTCTCAGGCATCGGAAGAAACCTCACATTCAGAAGGGTACTGACAGGGTTCATAAGCCACATGGTGCTCCTGTCAGGTCCTCTTCTTCCTCTTGATACAGTCTCCAGGTGCTCCAGAAGCCTTGCATACAGTCATGTTGCTCAAGCATGCTGCACACAGCACCTTCCCCTCCACTATTGCTCTTCCCCTCCACATAGTTGCTCTTCCCTCTAGATTTTTCATCAAGTTGTAAAATTAAAGGATACTCAACCTATCCCAAAGGGATTATTCAAAATTCCCATCATCTGCACACTGTTGACTAACACACTTATTTCATGAGGACTTCCCCCTCTCGCCCACAGTGATGGAGAATCAAACACATTACATAGAAGTCAAGGCACCAAATTGTGGTGATTCCTGTAATTCTCCGAGAAGTGGTATTTCCAGTGACACAAGTAACAATGTCCTCCAAGTTCAAGTGTTTAGGACATGTAAGTCTTAACATCTCTATCACATTCCTATGTGTATCACACTAGGAGGCTTTCCCAGAAACTAAGGATGTCACCTTTTTTTTTTAGAAAAATCTCTAAAGAATGCCTACTGCTAGACCCGACTCATTCATTCTCCAGCTTATCCATCCACACTCTCCTTTCAGAAAGAAATACTGAATTCTGCCTTCAGACTAGGACAGTTCAGGTATCTTCTCCTTCTCTATATACTCCTAAGGCAGGCCAAACTTCTCTTCAGAGCTTTGCTTCTAATCAGTTTGCTCTACCAGTATGCCCATGGACAATGCCTGCAAATGATTGCCATGGAATATATTAAAACAAATTACCAAATTCATCTCATGTTGTGGGGAGGGGGCATAGGTATTAATCACTCAGGCACAGAAAGACCAATTTTTATTTTTTTTATGAAAAATGATTTCCAGTATATTTGAAGCCTCCAAGACAAAAATATTTAAATAAAAGATGTCCACCTTAAACCAAGGTCCTCAAGTCACTCCAAAAACATAGCTGACACTCATTCAGATTTCTGTTACTTACACATGTAGTCCCAAGGACTGGCAAACAGCACTTGTAAACTGAGAGGAAGCTACGCCCACAGACCACAGAGTATCAAAATATTCAGTGCTCGTCAAATCCAATGGGAGACAAGCCTCCTGGTTATACTGTGGTCACTGAACAACTCAAACATAAATCACTTATGCATTTCCAGAAGAAAATGTTTTATGCACACATTGCACATGAGCAATCTGCAAAGACTAAATAGCACAAACAAGGTAACCAAAGAGAGCTAATAAAAGCATGCAGAAGGTATTACACCTTTTTCTTCTCTGATCTCATTTTAGTATTCACCAGCTATTTCTACATATCTTAAGCAACTCACTCGTAAATAACAAATACAGGAATAGAGTACTGGAACATCATCAATGCATATATGGGGAGTCAGAATTCAGAAAAGTGAGTTTATGAATTATGTTTATATTTATACTTTTTTTATATAGTCTAGTGATTAATTCAAGAGAAATCATAGGGATATTTGCCCTTATCTTAATTAGTAAGGCTGTTTATGCAGGTTGAAAGGTAAGCATGTGTTTGTTTTTCCATATCATTTTTATTTATTACAGCTGAAGAGCACTGCATTATTGGTACTCTTCAAATCATGAGAAACCTCCAAACATCATTTTTGCAGAAATGGTTTTCAGAAATGATACATTTAGAAATTTCACATTTGATACATCTGAGTGACGCCTGTTTTACCCAGAAAGAGTAAGGCTCTCGCTCATCAGAAATATATGAAAGCATACAAAATAAATCAGAACTTACCCACTCAGGATTTCTATTGCTATTCCCCCCCCCAAAAAAAATCCAAAACAACAAAACTTCTACAAGTAAATTTCAGCATTACAAATTCACTTATGTCATAAGGCAACCCTCTGCCCTAATTCTTCCAAATAAAAACATATGAAGGCATTTGATAGACATCTGAAGTACAGAACCTAAATTAGGATTAAAAAACAACCAACCAAAAAAACACAACCCCAAAACTCACAACACCCAAAAGCCACCCCCACACTACATGCTTCATCCCCAGGACAGCACAACAGATGTTCAGTAACTGAAAAACAGACACCATCCATTACTTCTCTCCTGGTCTTAAAGGTATTTGATGTCCCTAGTACCACCAGCTCCAACATACCTGGTTGCCACATGCCCTTCCATAGTCTTTCTCCTATCTATACTTTTGATACTGAAGCACAGTAACTGCAATATTCAGGAATACTGTAGTATTTTGCATTACTTTTCTGAATTATTTAAACAACCACTGCTATTTCTACAATCCAGGGCATCTTGTCAGAGTTCTCCAAATCCTGCAGATTATCTCCATGTGACATGGGCAAGTTTTTTTTAAAAAAAAAAGTTTTCCACAGCAATAAGCTGTACGATACACATGGAACAATTGCACTTCTGAGCAACTCTGCTCAGTGAGGAAAGGCAGCAAGTGAGGAGACAACACACCCTGACTTATGCCATCCCACTACAGGGAAGGGACCTTCAGCAGAGGAGCAAAGCAGGTCACTAGGGTCAGTAGCACCACCACAGATAACCTTGACAAAGTCCATCTGCCACAGCACCAAGCAACAAGCAAACAAGAATTAGATCAGACAGCAGATCTACAAGTGTTCATAGCCTGTGACTCAACTTTCCCTCCTGTACAGTGACCTTTAAGGAGGACAGGAAAAGGAGACGAGCATGCTTATATGTTAAATTCATACAATCCATTATCCAGTAGAGTAACAGATATCTGAGGCTCTAAATCTACTTAAGTAGCAAACCAGGAATGGCCTACAATATCCCAAAAGGCTGCAACAGAGAAAATTTGATTGTTCTGGTGCTCCTGGTATCTTGTGAGGCATGCACAATTTTCCTCAAAAAAACCCAATGAAGTCATAAGGTAGGAGACACAGAAATAGCATGATCATCAGCACAAAGAGGTTATTTTAAGACCCACTTTAATGCTTAAGTTCAGTTTTGCAGAGACAAAATACAGCTGGTATTTGCCTAGACAAGGCTCTGAAGACATTAGAGCTAGAGAAACTATACAGCATTGTAACCCAAAATACCCATTATTACCCCACAAGTAGTGTCCAAGTACTGTTCGTCTCCCCTGTTGCACATTAGAATACTTAGAAAACAAAATCAGAGCAGGGTAATGCAAAAGTGCTCTTGCCTGAAAAGCTGGAAGGGCACACTGAACAGGCCCTTTTTTCCATTAAGGGAATTCACAGTAGAAAATTACTAATTATAAAACTTGAGGTCCAGAAGATAAAGTTTGGGAAAGTGACCTTTTATGCATTTCAGATCAAAAAACAGTTCGGTCATATGCATGCTGAGATAGCCTCAGATGTGCCAAGCTAGCTTAAAAAAAAAAAGTTTGAGAGCAAGCATTCAAGACAGCTGTGTTGAAGAGCTATATCCAAAAGACATGATCCAGCTTTCATCTTTGATATTGCAATCCAAAGACAAACCAGAGTTCAGTAAACTGTAAATGTGATTCTGCACAACCTCGTTATCTTTTCATCTCGACAGTTAGACCTATGTGAGGGAGTGCAAAGAGGTTACAAAATGCTATTGGCACAGTTTATTAAATGTTCATTTTGCATTTGTTTTGTAGCAGGATAAAACTTCAGGTAGCAGAGAACTAAACACCAATAAGTTGAGAGGACCAGGACTGATTCTTGAGAAACCATCTGGACCTCCAGCAGCAAGGGGAAATTTTTTATCAAGAAATTTCACACTCTTAAATGGCCACTGTTGAAGCAGTTCAGAGCAGATTTGCTCTTAGTATGTTAGCTAAGCAAAAGCGAATGGCAATGGTGCATAGATTCTTACCTTATTTCCCATACATAGGGCCTGAGGTAACAGATAAAGGACATTTTTCAGCTGGTTTTGCCTTTCCACCCTGTAACCATACACCTCTTCTCTATTATTCATGGAGTTCTAGGACTTGAACGTATGGTCTTGGAATTCAGGTGAAATTTTGGCATTACTGAAATTTTGGCTTTTTTCTTGTTTGATTGGGGTTTTGTTTTGTTTTTCTTTGGGTTTGTTTTGGTTTTTTGTTTTGTTTTGGGGTGGTTGTGGTTGTTTTGTTTTTTTTTAACACGACACTTCTCATGTACCCATTGTTTTGGTAACTACAAAAACTTGGAGTGGAGAAAATACAACACTAAGGCATGCAATTTTTTCCGTAAACGGTAAGCAAAACAACTATATCCAAACAAATTTGAGGGCTACAGACAAGAAAATGAAGGCCTTGGCCCTGTTCTTTCTACTGCCTGGGAAACGAAGGCAGAAACCAGTAGCTTGATGTTTTTCCCTGCTGTTTTACACTGCTTTTTCACCCTATTTCAGCAGCAGTGGCAATAAAGACAAAAAAAGCACCAAAGAACAAAGCATGAATCCCATTCTGGCAAAAAGAGGCAGGGGGAACAAAAGACATAAGTGGAAGTGGATAGACTACTTACAGCAATTATTGTCAAATATTTTTGCACTTCCTCCCTTAATGTAGCTCCTTTCCTACACAAAGGCCTACAAATAGTTCTGAGAGGTTCCCTTTGTGGAACAAGGAGAAAGGAAAACTGTAATAAGACTATGCAATGAAGATAAAATTTCCCAATAATGCAAGCTACAGGAAACACATGGAGGTCAAATAAAACTATTATTTGCCTTTTCAAATACTATTTTCTTCAGCTGCTAAATAAAAACATTATGAAGCCATTTTACACAGTAAAATTTAACCTTATATTAACCTTCCATATTAAGTAAACAAACCTTTCTGGCCAATAAGCATCTCTGTGAACTCTCCAAGATGATAAGCAATACCTTAATTACATTCATTTACATGACTTTGAAATTGTTCCAGACCAAAGTCAACAACTACAAGGTCAAAGAGTATGGAAATCTAAAATAAGGAGAAATCCATAGTCTGCCAGTTCATACAAGCGTAGTGCAGCATCCTTTCTACCCAGTTTGTAAAGGGTCAGGGATACCACCAAATGCTCACATTTTTGTCAATTACATGAAAAAACCAAATCCTTTGAAACACCAGAGACTGTGAGAGCATCCTTTCTTTTTTTGAAGACCATTCAAAGTTGAAAACAATGGACACTTTAGAATTGTTTTTAATGCCTAATGGCCAATCAAGCTGTATGAATATCTTATGCAAATATTTTATAATATCCTAACTGAAAGGCACAATACAAAAGAAGAGATAGTTAAACAAAATGCAGCTGATTCACTGACAATTACAGAATATTTAGTATAGTGCCATTACATTCAGTAATGCTAAACAGAATAGTTTTGCTGAGTTTTATCCAATGATGTAAGTGGAACAATAGAAAAGAAGCCACCATACCAACTCCACGTCACTGTACTTCACCAACTGTGTGGCCCTGGAGACAGGCCCAAGCCCGATAAAAATCACTGCCTAGACTTCCACTCTCATCAACAAAACTAGACTATATCCTTAAGATATTGGGAGGAAGATATCCTGTGTTAAGTCCTGAGTGCAATCTTTAGCATGCTACCCGAACACCTTTATTATTCAATCTGTGCTACACTTACAGCAGGAAATGCTAATTACACTCAAGCAGTAATTATAAACATTTTAACAACGACTGTTGCAAGAAACTTAGTAAAGTATGTTCTGCCCTGAAACAGCAGAAAAGCAGTCACAAGAGTCCGTCCCATTCCCAAGACATTAGATAATGGCTCAGGTATAATCAATAACAATCAAATTAGCCAAAATATAGCATACATGCACACTGCACTAATGGATTGTTTCAGGATTATGTTTGGTATATTATAACCATGAAAATATTACAAACATGCATACACGAAAATCTGAAGTACAGCATTTGGATTTAGGCAATCCTGTATCAATGCACTGCAGCTGACAACATTTTCTTAGTATTAAATTAGATAAATCTCCCTGCACCCTCACTTTACTAGCCAAGCACTTTTTACACAACTCTCAAGCCAACAACCTTCTGCAATTTAAGTATGATTTAGTGCAAGAGAAGCAATGAGTATTATAAAATTTATGCTTGTTCACCTTCTCTCCCCACAGAGAAGGGCAAGATGTTTTTTCATGTAAATATGTATTAGATCCAAATCATTTAAATAGATATTATTCCACAGAGAACATGATGCTGCATATGCCCATTTCAGCTCCATGTTACTAAATAAACTGCAAGATAATGATGTTGCCTTGCTCATCCTAAAGGACACTGAAAATATTTCTAGGTATTTCAAACAGAAGTGAAAGTCTCTTCCTTTTACAACAAAAGGAAAACTGAGGTGGCTCATACAAAGCTATGTAAGATGAAGGCAAGTTACTCATAAATCACAAATTAGTAAATCTCTTCAGGAACAGGCCACAGCTGTTACAGCAAAAGTATAGCTCAGGTATGTGAAGCAGCCTTTATAGTATGAACATCAAGTCATTACTATCTTCCAATTTTTATTTTCTTTTATATGGAGCAAGGGAAGGGTAATCATGTTTGCAAGGAGAAACACAAGACATTTTAGACAGGTGACTAATTTTAAAAGTTAATGTAGGAATGTTAAATGCAAGGTGTCAAATGTTAATTTCATGCAGTTTTATTTCTGTTATATTTAGCTACAGGTGTCACTGCTTGAACGGAGGAGGGGGAGAATATAGATAACTTAAAAAACACCTTTTAAAAATGAGAGCTTTAAGCACTACTTTTAAGTGAGCACATATCTCACTGCTTTTCACAAAATACAAAGGAAGTTCTCGGTATGTTACCACAAAATACATTTATAGTTAACAATTTAATTCAAAATCATGTATTTATTTAAAGTGAGGAAGACTGTCATTGGTCTTGAAGCTATCACATATCTTTTGGGCCACAGTCAGTTATCTTACAATACAGTCTGACCTCTACTTGATCTTAAAATAGGATAATCACCTTCAACTATATATGAACCTTGAACATTATCAAAAACAGTTTTATTGCATCAACAATTTATTAAGTCTTATATTAATAGTAATGTAACTTTGACTTTACAAAGTCATAAAGATGACGAGAAACACAGTCAAGACTTACTGCGCTACCTATTTTATTTCAGGCCTGTAAGGCAGCCTTATGATCAATTGGAAAAACTATCCAGAGAGTAACAGCTACAGAGGAAAAAACAACAAGAATACGCCTGTATCATCCCAGTTCAGCAACTGAGTGGGAAGGATACATAGAACGTAATGAGGTTGACATAAATACTGAAACCTGTTAAGTACTGAAATTCTCCTCTCGCTGACTGTGCTGAGAACTGGAAAACTGCTCGTGCTGAGGCAGGTAACCTCTGGACAAGCACATTAAGAGCGACTGCTATAAGGAAGAGGCATGAGCCTTACACAGGAGCACATTAAGCTAGATTCCCTTTCCAAGCAAAGCATTGCAAGATGACCAAAGCCTACAGGCTCGCATTCAAAACAAACCTGACAAAGGAGGAAATGTTCCTCCCAGACCTTTCTGGTTCAAACACTTGCAGCAGTAGCCCTGCCGTGTTCTTCATGTTGCACAGTCACTTTTATAGCTGTTAGCCCCATTACAACACAGTTGACAGTTTAAACAAAGAGCAACTAAGAAAGTACAATATTCTATAACTGGCATTTACAGCATCGGCCTTGGACTTCTAATCTTTACCAGATGGGCACACAAATCAATCTATCAGCTCATAAAGGTGTGCTTTTTTAACCTCTAAAACAGATGGGATTGGCCAGAAATGTCTGGCATGTCAAACTGCTAATCACGGCTGCCCTTTGCACAAAATAACCCACTTAAGTTGAGGCATGGTTGCACTGTAACAGACATTAGTCTGTGGGAAACCCATTTAACTGTCACATACTCCTGCCACTCCTGCTCTCCCTTAATTAAGCCTAATGCCTTATGCTTTGACCTTTTGTTCTAGCCTATTAACCCTATCTGGTACAAGTTCAAATATGTTAAACTTAAAAGTTTGCTGTAAAATATTAAATGCCAAGCTACAGAAAGAATGAGGGACATTTCTCTACCCTGCAAGTTCCCAATCTCTTTACCAAATTTCCTAGGCTGACAAAGTGGAAGCACTGTTAGTCACCAAAGACAAAATACATCCAAAGGTTTCACCGCAAAAAAGTGGAGTTTCTTCTACTTGCATAGCCTACTTTTTCCTCTTCACAGAAGGAGGAGGAAAAGGAAAAAAAAAAAAAAAAAAGAGAGAAACTTCTGTTTCCAACTTCATACCCTGAGGCTTTTGGGGTTTTCTCTGACAAGAACAGCACATACTATCAGCCAAGATCATACTACACTCATTTGCTGTTCTCTGAAACCTATCATTAAAGCTAAGACGTAATTGGTTTACAGTGACCAATTCCTCCTCAATTAAAGGCTCCCTCTGCCAACTTTGCACATGCTGAGTCACCACCTTTTTCTTTTGACATGAGTTACGCTTATTACTAGTTTTTAATTCTTATCCAGTATCTTCTCATGAGTTGCATCTTTTGCAGTTTCTCAGACTTGCATAAACTTAAACAAGGACATAATTTGTAAATTTTAGCTGCTACAGACTTTTCCTTTGATGTAAGCTCAACTTCATCATGACTACCTTCCCCTCTTGTATCTCTTACTTCATGAAGGTTACACAGCATCAACAAGA
Source organism: Elanus axillaris (assembly GCA_026212715.1). Classification (NCBI taxonomy): domain Eukaryota; kingdom Metazoa; phylum Chordata; class Aves; order Accipitriformes; family Accipitridae; genus Elanus; species Elanus axillaris. The sequence goes on from JANZLQ010000031.1 coordinate 22,503,655, forward strand.
TCAACAGTTATGTTTGCAAAGCACTACTCTGTTGGAGAAAGACCACCCTAATGGTCTAGAACACCAACTTAAGAAATCTAATTCCAGTGACAAAAACCAACCTCTGATCAAGACACAACTCTACTGCACTCCACGCTGAAGCTATTTACAATGGTATGCAATGCAAACTTGTATATCAACGCAGGTATTCTACAGTTAGCGCTTACAACCAATAAACAAACCTGTTCCTCACCCCTCAAAAACCAGTCAAGACATAACACGCAACTGGTTTATAATGTTGGTTAGAAAGGGAAAAAAGAATGCAAACTGTGTCAGGATTAGCAGCCTATACACCGACAAACACATTTTCTCAAATCTTTAGCCTAACCACCTTACTGACAAGCTGAATACTTGGTGCAAGACCCTTATTTAAAGCTTACGCTTCTGCAGCTGACTAAATAGAATTGCTTTTAAATAGAGGTGACAATCCTGAAACAAAGCTTTGAGTGACTTTACTTTTGACGTGAAAGATTTCTAAACGCTTGTTGCCACAAAAGCTACCATCTACTAAGTTCCATTAAGGTTGTGTAAGTGCCCATCTGCTGCTGATCACAATTCTCAAGTTTTGAATAGCTAATTAATTGTGTTTTAATTCCAAAGTGCCTACCGTACTGATTCTGAGACCAGCAAGTAACACAACTAACTTTCCTGTAAATACAATTGCTCAGACAACTAAGCACTATAGCAATGCTAGCCAACTTTTTTTGAGCAGTCATAGAGGAAACATGATGGGGAAAAAAATGGATCCCTCATCTTGATTTCCCTTATTTCCAAAACACTGATTCTGGATAAATCTACATCTCTTCAATTTAAAAAGCACAGGTATTTTATAATTATTTCACTTAGCTGTATTCTGTTGTGTTTGAGATGCTCAAACTGCTGTACACAGACCAATGCTATATTCATATGAAGTCAAGCAACACATGGATTTATTTAAAAAAAGAAAAATACATGCTTGCATCTGCAATCTGTGTCATTACAAGGGATATGCAAGAAGTTTTGCAGGCTGGGAGTTGGTACGACTGCCTCCAGCTTCTAGACCTTCCCGCTAATGCTCACAAAAGTTGCCACTGGAGGCAATGCAAATGAGTCCTAAGAGAGACCAGAAACAAAACAACAACTGCTTGTCAACCATTACATGCCCAAATTGTATTCTTTATGCTCATCAGCATTCTCAAGCTCTTAGGCATGCATGTAGGCCCACTGAGTACAGTGGGGCTACTCAAGTGAATAAAATTACTCACAAACCAAAGTGCGTATACATAAGCAATCACTGGACAACACTCGGGGAATTATTCCCCAGTATCAAAGAAAAATAGGATTTAGGAAATGGGAACCAAGGGAGCAGATCCAAACAAAATTACAGTGCTGCTAAATGTCTACAAGCCATTGTAATGTAATATCTAATAATGATTTTACTGTGACAGTCCCTTGCCACAGAAGCTCAATTTGGATCCATTTTATTTAAGAAATAAGAGAGACTGTAACACAGTAAGTTTTATTTAAACTTCACTTTCACACTGAAATTATATGTAAATCAAATTCTTCTCTTCTAGCGGCTACCTCCCAAACCAGTAGGCTAACTCTTCAGGACTTACCAGCAAATTCCATACAAAAAGTTCAAATGCTACTAAAAGAGTTATTTCTCTTTAATCAACACACACTAAAAAAATGTTTTATAGTAAAAGAAAGCGATTAACTTGAAAATTTATCACTTTAAAGCATATTACAATCCTAAAAGACTTATACATGGCAGATTGTTGTCTGACAGATTTGGAGAGACAAAGAAGAAACCCCAAACCAAAGAGACAAGGCAATTAATCCAAACAAATTATTTACCTTGAAAGTGGTCCCATCAGGGAAGCTCTTCCTTCAGGAGCCCAAGGATGCATTAATTTTCCTCCTCAGCAATTCCATGCTTGATCTGAAAAGAATAGCAGAAGTCACCCTATGAAAGTCTGCATACCAAATTTTCCTATCCAATATACCTCTGTCTACTTTCTTCTTGTTGGTGTAACAGAAAGTAATGCTTGATTTTGGCTGGTAAGAACTGCAAACAACATTTTTATTTCACAATAAAGACATAGCTCCAAACTTCAGAAATTAAAATCTTCCAAACAGAACCATCAGTAAAACAAGTAAAAACAACTTGTGTTGTCTAGACTTGTATTGACTAAGTGGACAGTATTTCTGCAAGAACAAATTCCATGTTCAACTCTGATTCAAAGCCACGGTCCTCTTTTTTGTCCTTTCATTCAAAAACAGCTGTGACATGAAAGCCCTCCTTCCTATGTAGTGATTACTGTTTAACACTTCAAACTTGCACCTATGAACACCAGAATCATATTTTTTAAAGAGCCCCTATTAATTTAAATATATATGCACACAAAGAAAAGACAAGAGCATACTATAACTGGTGAATGCAATGCTGAATGCCACAAAATTAGTTAGAAAAAACTAAAGCAGTAGAAATTATATTTGCTTTTAAGGTATTTAGGAATTAAATAGTACATAACATTATAGCTAGAAGATATTCTCTATCACAAGCACCACCTTAACAATTCTCAGCACTTCTCTGTTATTCCCAATTAAACTTTTGCTAAAAGATGCAAATTTACAGCTAGCCCAGATCATTGTTATTTGTACTATTTCAGCCTCATTCTTGTGACAGGCCTCATTATTAAAAGTTATGTTAAATCTTCTGTCACACAGTTACTACCCAAGCAGCAAGTTTATTATGCATAAAGAGTCAAATTTAACTTATTTTACAAATTTTACAATAAAATTAAACAAACAAACAAAACCAACCACACACCACTTTCTCCCATTTGGCTGAACTTTACCTTCCTCTTGAAAGGCAGAGGGAGAGTTCCTCTCCTCTCTTCCACACCTTTAGCTTCTGTTCTCACAAAAACTGCATACAAAAGCTTTATAAACACAGAATTTCTCCAGCACAGAGGACCCCACAGGTGGCTACAGGTGTGGAGGGTAGAGAGGTGCAGAGTGGGAAGCGTGTGCATTGGGGGCAGCTCTCAGCATCTCCCCCTTCTGCAAAACTACTTGGGCTTAGAGAAAACATCTGACTGACCACTGCAATGTGCTACCTCAGAAAAAAAAAAAAGCAAAACACCGATTCATAGCTTTCAGGTACATGAAATAACAGAAGCATGCTGGACTACTGGCAGCATGAAGACCCAACAAAAGCAACAGATCCAATTAAGCTGAAAAATAAGTAAATACCCGGAAATACTACATGCAGACATTATTTCAAATCCTTCCACTATATAAATCACAAAATAAAAACCTATTTGCACCAGAGAACAGCAGCAATCCTCAACATTTGGATTCAATTAGGGGAAAAAAAATAAAGCTACCATTGCAGTCAAAATAAACAGAGAAATGACAACTACAGTGACAAAGGTAGTAATAAACACAGATCAAAGCCTTCCCAACCCCATTTCACTGGAAGGGCAAATAGGCTGGATGTGGAATCTTTTGTGACCAAAGGAAAAATGGGACAAGAGTTCCCTCAGAGCAGAAGGAAGCGTCACCTTTTCAAGTCACCTTAATTTGAGAAAAGTAGTTAATGCCAGTATTTCTGTTCCATGCTATACATGTAGACAAAATGTTTTCCACCACTGACAAGTGGTTTCATTTAAGTATTCCTACATCCAAGAGAAGGCAGATTTTTACTGGCGGGGGGTGGTGGGACACACACATGACTACACAGCAAAACAACAAACACCCCACACTGTACTGCCATCAAGGTTCAATGTATAGACAGGATTTCCTTTAGGTCAGCATTGAACAGTCTTTTCTGCATTGTTCCAAGAGACTACAAAAGGTTTATAAGAGTTCAGAGAAAAGAGAACAAAAGAATTTGTTATTTCTGGGGAAAATACCATATTCCTTCAGTAAAATTTTAAAAATAAATAAAAACCCAAAGCTTTTCTAGAATAATGCTTTGTTCCCCAAAACTTCACATCTGGATCACTTGCTCTGCACACCTTATAGTTTTTTTTTGAACATTGATTGATTTGTTTCATATTCTAAACTGCTGAAAGTGGGACAGGTGACGACATGAACACCAACAACAGGACAAGCTCCTGGGGCAAGAATCAATTTCTTTCTACCTGTACTTTCTACGTCACTGAAAAAGCCTCTTCAGTTTCTCGTCCTGCTCCATTTTCATGGTGGGGTGGGGCACAGAGAAGAATTGGAAAGCCCACAGCTGAATATCTTAAAAGTTCACTATTAAAAAAAAAACAGTATCAGAGCAGCAGTTACCAGCCTAGGACCAAGAAGAACAAAAATGCTGTTCTTCTGCAAGCAAGACATACTACTTAGACACATTTCGACATAGAAATTCATTAAGCGCTTTAGGGGGCAAATTAAATCCTCCCTTATTTGTTTTCAAATAATAGTTTAGGTCAAGACTGTAACACAGTTTACATCTAGCACCCAATCTCTCTCATGGTGACTCCCTCACAATTTTCCTTCTTGAGAGGAGGAAAAGCAGCCCACCAGAAGTCTTCCCCAGCACTGAGCTTCTTTTCTACACTGAACTCAACCTCTTCAGAAACCACTGACTAACAAAAGATCTGTAGCTTCTGCTTTTAATCTGATTTTGCCTATGAGCAAAAACTGTTTTTTCTCTGCCAAAGACAATGGTATTTAGAAATAAGTGGTATGAAAACAGAGTTCATCTCAAGACAGGCAATTAAACCAGAGCAACAAGCTCCAGTAACAATTGAAGTATGAGAAGACTATGCCAGGAGGGGTTTGACCCAAACTAGGAGGGCTAGCAACTGCTTTTCTTCCCCTTTCTACACATGAATATTTATTTACATAAGTCTTAGTTCCTATTCTCCTTCTTCAACCATCAAGCCAAGTGACCTGAAACAGACACCCAAATAAATTACCAAATTAATTCTTTCAAGTGCTAAATAGGTCCGTTAACATTTCCAAGTATCTGAAATAAATAATCCAGAAACACTAAAGTGTAGGCATTCATCTTTACCAAAAGAATCCCTCTGCCTGCTTTTCCTGAGGCGGATCTTGCCATCTGAGAACGCAAGAAAGTTTTTATGTGCTCACAGATTTCTACCCAAAGTACCGCCTGACAACCATAACACATTGTTTCCTAACTCAGTATTTTCAAATGCACCTAGCAAAACCTTAGCATCATAATATCCTAAAGCAATGCTACAAGCCTTTTAAATACTTTCCTCATAACTCCTCTCATGTTTGCCATAGGCAGGCCAGTACACTTCAGACAGTTACTGCTCTTTTCTTCGTTTTGGCCTGTTGGCAGGAAGAGCGAGCAAACCACAAATGCTGTTACCATTAACCTTTTAGTCTTTAGTTTAAGACTGTTTAGACGGACTGTCAAGTGTATGTTTTTTTATCTTTTTCACACACTTGTGGATATTCTTTCATAACTTTTCCCCCTGTTCAGGCTTCATTCCCTACCTACATTATCTTTCCACTTGTCTGTCATTAAACACCTGCTAAGCAGCAACAATTTATACTTCAAAATTTGCACTTCTTGTCCCAAAAGGGTATTTACCCTTTTTTAATCCATAGGATAGTTATCCTATTTACCCCGCCTACTGCTCCTTACCCAGGAGCGGGGGATCAGCCCGGCTGAGCCCAGCCCCCCCGCCCGCAGGCCCCACACACGGCAGGTCAGACACCAAAGCCCAACTCGCAAAGGGGCTCCTGCCCCCCCAGGCGCCCAGCTGGAAAGCCGGTGCTCTCCCCAGCCTCTCTTCTGGACCCCCTCTGCTCCCCACACGTTCAGACAGGAGAAGAGCCACAAGCCATTTGGGTTCTGAGGTTCAGGCACGTTCTGAAGAGCTATTCTAAAATTAACGAAATATTACAGTCTTCACGTCTTCTCCGACAGCCCTGCAAGGAGGTGTCAAGCACAGCCCTTGAGCAAGGCAGCTGATTGGGAAATGCAACGACACGCCCCGGCTTTGCCTTGGGCAAGTTTATACACGTGCTCGACGCAACACAAAACATCGTTTATCTTTTAATATAGTAGTGTCCCACACTGTCACTGGTAAAATTAACAGTGCTCTCACTGCTAACAATAATACAGCTGGCATTACAGAAACCTTTTGCCAATGTTCAATGACAGAAAAATAGTTAGCTCTGAAAAGACAAAATAAGCTTTAAGCAAGGAAGCCTTTGTCAATTCTTTTAAACCAATCCCACATTAAGCAAAACTTACAGGCAAATATGATCACCGTAAAGTTAATTCACGTTTGAGTTCTAACCTTTACTGAATCACTTAAAAAAAAAAAAAGAAAAAAAGAAATTTTCCTTGGTGCCTTTTACAGAACAGATTCACCCTAAACACAGCTATCAAACACTGCAGGTGATACAGCCAGCATTTAAATCACCCTTTTAAGTTTACAATATAAAAACAACACTTCACTTTTACTTCTTTATCAACATAGCCTTTATGACTACAATAAATTTCAGTTATTTTATTTTCCTACAATTTTGATTAGCACATCTGTCACTTTAGAAAAAGAAACAAGTACAGGGAGCAGAGAGGAAGAGCACATTTTCATCTAGTAATTTTCTACACCAAAACTAATAGGAAAAAAAAAATCCATCTAGTACAGTTTGGCATTTGACGGCATCTTGTAGCCTATGCACGCAGGGTCTACAAGAACCTGAAAACCACTCACAGCTCTCGCTCATTAGCTAACTTGGAACTGTAGGCCACTCTAACAGGAGGTCAGGTTTCACCCCTACCTGAAACACGCAGTCACTACTTGTCACCTCTTCCATCCCACTCAACAGAAAACGTACACCCTCACATATAGATTTCGCTCACAACAAAGTTGCTGTCTTGCTCTGGAGTCAACATCAACTCTGTCTCGAGAGACCACTGATGAAATAACAAGTCAGACCTCTGAACCGCAAGTTTGAGAAGATACTTGCCCCAAGCCGCAGAACCCCAAACCTGCCTGAACATCGTTCTGGACAAGAACATTTGCTCTCTGAGATGTCAACTCTTGCTGCCCATATAGCAACAATTACTCAAATGCTACTAAAACAGACTTTAACCACAAGATATCCTCAGCTCAGAAAGCTTTTGTCATATGACATCTTAATGTGTCACTTTCTAGTGTGCTCAGTCAGCCCCAGAAACAGTAAATCACATTTGAATATTAAAGATAAACGTTTTCCACAACTCGCTCGGGGATATACCACCCCCCTTCCACAAGTGACTGCTTCCTCTCCGTGGGTCTGCATGGACTGGATTCGCACCCTTTGTTAAATAAAGCTTTATAGTATCTCTGAACATTTATAGTGCCATGACTCAGATAAATTCTAATCAGCCTGTGAGCTGTCAGACCCTGCAGGCAGGCAGGCCCCCTCAAAATAAATAAATAAATAAATAAAAGGAATAATACAGCCTGCAGATTCCAGAAAGATAAAGCAGAAGAGGACAACTTCCACTTCAGCTTTCCTAAAACCACTGCAATCCCAAAGCCAAGAAATCCCACCGTTTTCTCAACATTTTCAACACGTGTCAAGCATTTCAGCTGAATTCTTCTTTAAAGTAAAAACCTAACATCATCAGAATCCACAATACAGGAGAAGAAAAGAGAGGTGCAGCACAGACACAACAAGGCTGTTCGCACGTTACAAAGCGGTCCCTTATTTTGCCTACACGTCTCTGTAGGTTTCACTACCTTCCACCTGAAACAACACGTTCCGCGGAGAAAAAAAAAAAGGGGGGGGGGTTAAGTCACCTCGAAAGGGCTTCAGAGACACAAAAACACGTCTGGAAAAGTAACCTTTAGTCTAGAAAGGAAACAGCGACGTCCCTCAGGAGCCCGAAGCGATGAGAAGGCATCTTTGGGGGACGCGGGGAGCCAAGCGTGTGCCACCGAGGAGATGCGGTGGAAGAGGCACCGGAGGCACCGGCAGGTAGCGGCGGAGCGGGCAGTAACAGCCGGCCGGGGCGGGGGGGGCCAGAAGAGGGAAGCGCGGCCTTGCCCGCAGCTGCTGCGAAAGCAGCCGGGCGGCGGCGGG
>JANZLQ010000031.1:22512904-22536089 GCA_026212715.1 Elanus axillaris
GGGGCGGCAGGCAGGGAGGGAGGGGCGCGCGCCCGGCCGCGCGCGGGGACGAAGGGCGGCTGCGGAGCCGGTAGCGGCTCAGCGCGTCGCACGTACGCAAGTTGCGTCGCCTCCTGCCCTCTCTAATTAATCTCACTGAAGGCGCAGGGCCCCCGGGAAACAAACTTACGAGCGATAGCACTGGAGGACCCGTATTTAATGAAGACAGCGGTGGCTTAGAAATAACACCTTTTTTTTTTTTCCCTTGGGCTCGCTTAGAATAAAGGGGGGGGGGGCGCTTTCAGTGGTTACCATTTGTCGCCGGTTTAAAGCTTCTGTTTTCCGCCTTTTCGCCGAAAAACAAACGCTAGAAACTTTTCTTTTTTCCCTCCCTTGAACGAAAAGGCTCCCGCCAGCGCGCAGGGGCGGCCGCCGGGAGAGGGCAGCGGCCGCCCCGGCACCTGCGGCTGCTCCCGGGAGGCCCGGGCGGGCCCTGCCTCCCCCGGCCCCGCCGGCCGGGCCCGGCCCCGCCGGCCCGCACGGCTGCCTGCGTCTCTCCATACCCCTCGGCCTCGGCCTGCCAGGCCGGGCGGCGCGGGAGCGGTGGCAGTGCCGGGAAAGGGGCGCACCCCCCATCCCGCCGCGTCAGCCCGGGCGCCCAGCGGTCCCTGTGCCGGCGGCGGGGGGAGCCCCCACCTCCCCCCCCGCAAGAGCGGTTCGAGAATCAGGGGCACAAGGGCTCGTCCGAGCCATGCCGTTTGCCCCCGTGGCGACCAACACAGTTTTGGAGGAAAAGCGGCCGTGGGCAGAGCTTGCGAGAAGAGTCAGCCCTCCATTTTGGTAGGTGGCATCCCCACAACCTCTGCTGCCAGAAACGGCGTTGTACGGCCAGGTGTTCGTTAGGCTTCGCTCCCGTCGAAGAGGAGAGCGTCCGGGGGACACGCCGAACTTGGCCACACAGGCAAAGCTACGAAGCGCGTGTGACCTTCATCACACCTTCTGCCTGCCCGCGTTTGACACGTGTCTCGACGCTTGGCATGGTGTTCGCCAAATGCTTTACAGAGCACTTTGTGATACTTCTGGAAGCTAAAGGCTGAGAAAAGAGAAACAAATTTGTTTACAAGTCGCTTACAAATTGTGTGATAATAACTGTGTTACCATATGCCAATGTTTTAGTTCTAAAACTCAGGTAAAATAATATTATAAATGGTATATTCGAGCATTTTTTTCAGTAAAAGACTAGTATCGTTAAAAAACATCCGAATTTCCACTTCAGAGAAAGCAAAGGGGAGTCACGCTTGTGAAAAGCCAAGTATTTTAACCTAGAGATACCATGAATGAAAGTAGATGTAGGAATGTTAAGAAAAACCTCTTTCACTTTGGAATGTACGGATTGTGTATAGGCTTGCAGCGGAGCTAGTAATGTATTACTTGACCTATTTTTTTAAGCCAATGAAAGATTTAGGTTAACTTCATCGTCGTGTGTTTTTAACCACTTTTTTCCAGAAACACAGCAGCATTTTTTAAAGCTACTGCATGTCACAATGTCTACACAACAGTCTTTTTTTTTGAGAGCATAAGTCTGATAATATAGCCTGATCGTACTTCCATTAAAGCAGTAAGTTTTGCTCTGCATTTCCATAGTAGGCTCATTAGCAAATTCTGATTGTAAAGAAATGATCTTTAATTTTTTTTTATTTCACAAAGAATCTTTATCTCAAAAAATTTTCAATGCTAAGCAGCTGAATTATCTAGGGAAAAGGAAATGTTCTCATTACTGCAGCAATTTAGCTGCTATTTCAATCAAGAGTGTCTGTAGTAGAGACCTCTTTCATTCTTAACCTTAGGGAACGTATTGCGTAGACAAGAGACCTACAAAATGAGGAATCTTGGACAAGCAACAGAAAAAATGTGCATGTGGAATATTTGTTAAAGTGATTGTTGTTAGGTAGCATAGAGTTAGTTGCCTGAGGACACAAGTTTCAATATGATACAACCGACTGAGACTAAGTAACACAATGTATGGATTTAGCAGGTTATTTCCAACACTTAATATTCACATCACACTGAATGGTGCCACTTGCTCATATTTACTTAAACTGTGAGAATTCAAACAATATACAAAATAAATACTCTGTACAAGTAAAGGAAGAATTCCAGCCCACAGTGAAATCAGTCTCTTACAAAGTACGAAATGCTGATGTATATTTGTTGGTTCCTCCTATACAGTCTTCAGCCAAACCTAAACACGCTCGCCAAGCATAGAAGATGGGTATCTACCGATGTACCTATCTATCTACCATCTGTGGGTGGTGTCTATACCTTCACTTCGTTGTAGACATGGCAAAAGGGGACATTTTTTCAATTTTCTTCTAGGGGAATTCATCACTGTAAGATGTCTGTAAATGCAAGGGCAATTATGACAGGAAAACATCAGCTGCCTTTGGATCAGTCTTGGAAGAGAAAAACACATTTATAGATGTTATATTAGAACTCATTCCCAGATTGCAAGCAGTTAGTGGAGGAGTCTTGGTACCGTACTTTAGCAATATCAGCAAACCACTTTATATTTACAAAAATATATAATAATACACACACACACACACACTCTACAATTTCTGACTGGAAATCTCAAGACAGAAAGATATGGTTTTGACCTACTAGGAGTTCTGTCAAAATATAATTGTGATTCTGACATTCTTGAAGTACAAAATTAATCTGTGTGACTGTTTCAGAAATGGTTAAATAAATTCTTGATGTACCTGCAACTTTGATCACTTAGATGATTACAATAATGTATTTTAAAATTATGAACAAAGCTACAGTTCCAGTAACAAACTTTATCTTTGTCTTTTTCTTGTGAAGTAAAACACATAGGTCTCTGCCATGTGGTAACAAGACGTATTATTTTCAAAAAGACAATGAAAATGCTGTTACATGATTTGCAAACATTTTTAAGCTAACACTAGCCTATTTTTAAATCACATTAAGTGCTTTGAAGAGCTTGGGAGAACTACAGTTGCTCTTATTTTTATTTTCCTTTAAGGCTATCTCAGCCTCTCAAAAAACTAACAGCTCTGAAACTACCTTTTTCAATCAAAATAATTAAGGCCTTGCTTTATGGCATCCAATCATGATATGAAAGGCTTAGGATGTGGTCGAGAAGCTAGCTGGCTTTACAGAAATTCATTTCCAGACTAAATCTTCCTCTAAAATAGTTTGTCAGCCTTACATAGACAAATAATGAAATTCCACCCTTGACTCAGCCTAGTTCAATTCATGTAATATGTCAGATTACCCCCTACTTTGAAGGTGCCTTCACAGAGGATTAAATCACCCAGTATTCCAGAATTTATGTAGGCAGACAAAATAAATTTAAAAAATTAAAAAAAAAAGGAATCGTTATTATTCTTATTTATTCAATAATTTACTTCAGAGGAGGTTTGCTTAAATAAATGATGATCATGTAACAGTGTTCATCCATAAATCTGAACTAGTAAGGTGGAAGGGTCTGCCTTTCTTCAGGAGTACTGGCTAGGACTAACTGGAATCAAGGGGAACCCTCTGAGTGTTACCAGAGGAAAAGCTGGTCCAGGGCAAGGGTTTCTGCAGGGTGTACCATCGCACATACCCTGTTTTGTTCATGACAGCAGCAAGTCTGCAACTATTGGAGGTGGAGCTGAATTACACAATAACGTGCAGGGAAGAGTAATATACTCTATATAACTGAAAGATATCAAGAGTACATACCGCTTGTTACTTTATCTACCTACATTTTAAAAGATAAAGGTATTTGTATGCATACATAACTCATATAATTCCCTACCGTAGTTGTTTTCTGCCTTTTTTTTTTATTACACAGTTTACTTACATTTTTACATTACTTCAAAGCAGGTCATCTGAGAGAAATGTACCCTCAGTGCCTCAAGTTCTTTTTTTTTCTGCATTATTTGAAAGTAGACTTCAGATTGTGACTATTTGATCTAAGAGTAATAAGCAAAGGACCAGATGCTAGAGCCTTTTCAATTACAAAAACATTTAAAACCAGCTGTACCATATAAACTGTCATGGAGGAATCATATGCTTGCAACATCTGGTGAATTTTGGCGATGCCTCTGGCGTGCTGTATCTGTTCTGAGGCATGAGCTAGGGTGAGGCTTACTTTCCCGTACGCATTTTTTGATGTGCATTTTTTGACCATAGACAGGAACTAACACCTTGGGTCTTGTATCTGGTGGCAGGAAATAAACCCTACTTTCAGCCCCTGTAACACCTTTCATGGAAGAATCAAAGGGGCATATACTAAGTTGATATGACTACTGTATATTGATTGTTAATATTTTACCACAATAAAATACTGGTGGTTTTAGCCAGAAGAACACATCCTGTACTTGTGAATTTTCTGCAGATTCATCCCACTCGCACAAACAAACATGAAAAACATACTTCTGAGAACGTTGCTCTGATGAGTCACGTTCCTGATAGTTTGAAGGCATGTCCAGAAAATAACTGGTGTGGAGTCACTGCTTCCAAACTGACATGAGAAAGTACCAGTAGAGCAGGTATAACACTATGAAAATACTGTTACTACTTGTGGGTCGACAATGATGCAAAGATAACATTTGGGAAGGTTATATGCATGTAAGCAGAACCATTCAGAACATGTATATGCCTTTCAAACTTAGTATTTTCCCCTTTTCTTTCACAAAGATCTTCCTCGTACCAGCAATAACAGATTGAACAAGGACTGAAGTATCATGCCCTCTCTCACACTCTGCATTTAGAAGTTACTCTCAGTAGCAATATTGTTTCACAGCTCCATTTTTCTGGCTGGCTATCATGAAATCTGGATAACCCTTTGTCATGGTTCTCATGATGACACAAGCCATGTTATTGAAACAGTATGTTCTAAAATGAAATGAACAGTACATACAAATTATGCATACGGTGATCTGGCAGCCAGTACCACACTGCAAATGAATAAAGTTCTGGGAAGGACCATTAGGAAGCAGCTAAAAAAACGAAGCTAAAGTGCCGTGTGTTTGCCCTTCAGAATAACACAGGTACTGGGCAAATGTTTTACAATATATGAACTCCTTAATTACATATTAAAATTGTAATAATATTCTCTAGTGCAGATGATCTTAAGTGCTCTGACTCAAGTAAATGAAACTACTGTGTTAAGCTAAACTGTGTATCTCCTCTGTTTTTATTAAATATATTTACCTCCCCACATATTAGCTTATGAATAAGAGAAGCTTTGATGGAAAGCCAGTAACATGAAATACAAGTGATTTTAATACACTTAAGCTATCCACTAACTTGGAACATTTACTTGAGTTACATTAAGTAAAAGTTTTCATTTCTTTATTCTTTTTCTCCTTTTATAAGAAAAATAAAAAATAATAGTTTATTTTTTTAACAACAAATAAAAGGAAAACAAGCAAGTCCTGATTTATTTTATCTGATTTCAGTTAGAGTGTAAAGTAAATATCACATTTCTAATATGGCACAGGGTACCTTACTTTAGCCAGCTCAGCCCTCACACCTCGCAAGAATGGATGTTTTATTGATGAAATAATACAAGTGTCTTGAATGCCAAGGTAGCATCTTTTCCACTTGTCTGTAATTATTTTTTCTAAGTTGCTGATTGTTTTCTTTCTTTTTTTCATTGTGAGAGTTGGAGGGAGTGGTGAAGGGAAGAGGTTGGCCTCAGAAGATTACTGGTATCCAAAAGTACTGAAGGTCCCTATAATTTTCTTGTTTTATAATGAAAAGAAAAAGATACTATGTTGGAAAAAGCTACACTTAACAGTTTTCACAAATGCACAAAAACATAGCAGAAAGAGAAAGAACATGGACTACTACCCAACATTTCCTAACATCCCTCATGAAGGCCCTCAGAAAAGTAACAACTAAGAAATTCTGAAAAAAAATCTAGCTTCTTTGGGTATGTACCTAAAAGGTGACCGTTTGGAAAACATGGTCCCAGTTCTGAGGATTAAATATTCTCAGAAAAATTGGCGCTTACCTACCTAATGTCACAGATGTAGTCACAAGCGATTACTGCTTCTGTTAACCTACAGATGCCTAATGGGAAAATCCACTTAAATTGTGTACCAAAAATTTAAGGAACCCAAATCACTGGGCCATGTAAGCTTAGATATGTTTCTGCTTGACTGTATTTTACATGATTAGTTTATCAGGATCACATTAGCTGTGCTTTTATAACTGATCCAACTATATATATTTGCATATTTTTATTAGCATACAAATATCCAGATTTTATTATGAGACATTAGCTTCACTAGATGTTAGATATATAACAAATCCAGCTTTGATGCTGTTGATCATTGTACCAGTATTTGACATGTGACATAAAGCTGGCAGAGGCATAGGAGTGATTCAGCTCACCATAAACGAGATAGCAACAGTCCCATTCACATAAGTTACATCCCCTCGTAGAGCTGGGAAATTTCTCTTGCCACTTTTTGCATGTTGTCTAGAAAACTGACTACCAGAGATTGCTCTTGTTTTGAAAACCAAGGAGCAGGAATGTGGGAATACTTCCATATATAAACAGCAGATACTATAACCTGTTTCTATATAATATATAATTCTGATTTAGAAATAATTGCATCTCTTCTTTCTTTTCTGATATATAATTAAAAATATGTGAAAGTATTTTCTGTGGAGAAGAAAATTCATTCTGAATTTTGATGACTTAGCACTTGTGTCTCTGTGTTACGTTCTTCATTTGAACAACATCCGTTTTTCTGCATTACAATGGCTAAAACAACTTTTTTAGAGTAAAAGCTTGAGTGGGGAGAAAAATTACATTTTGTGAATAGCTTGAAAGTTTTGTTTCATGTTAATTTGGACTGAGAAGCAACATTTTATGTCCTCCAATATTATTACAGTTATTTCCCACAGTACAATTCATTTGGGAAGCCAGGACCTTAATGTTGTCTTGATAAAATACTCTAAGAAGCCTGACCTTGGAAGATGCTCTTACAGAGGGAGGAGCAGTTTGTACTCTAGGGATTCCTGCTTCTCACTTCCTCCCCCATCTGAGGAATCAGATGGTCAAGCAGCAGGAAAAAGAAATATTTCAAAAGTTTTCCCATTTAATTTTGTCTAACCTGATGGTGTGCCTACTTTCTTGTTTTGTTTTGTTATTTTGTTTAAGCAGAATACTCTCATCTCACAGAAACTACAAATGGATCCATGTTTTTTGTGATAAACTCTATTTAAAATTACTCCAGTCCCTAAAATACCTTCTTTAATGTAAATGATACTGTAACTCTTGATACATTAGTTCTTTTATATTATTGCTAACTTTCTTAATAGAACGGTAAGGACTCACATGACTCCTTACAGGTATCTTCTAAAATATGTTACATTCTATATCCCTAATAACTCTTCAATATTGTACTGGCCGGGAGCATTGTCTACTAGCAGAAATGTACAAAAAAGGTTACTTGAAAAAATGTATTTGAAAAAAAAGTGTCTGTGTGGTTTGTCTAGAGCAGATTTAAAATCTCGAAAAGGTGATCACTATTCACAATTATTCAACAAATAATTAATAAGCAGTTAAATTTGCCAGGCCGACAGAATATAAATTGATTAAATCCATAAACATTTCTTCACCTCCCCCAAGCCACTTTATGTACTAGTTATTTGTAATTTTCTACTCATGCTATCTGATTGATGTTGCTCATATGGATGCTTAAAGGAAGCTAATAAATGAAGCAAAAATTCAGATGAATTCTTGGCTTTTTGAAACAAATAGTTTCATGTGTTTTCCAGTTATTCCTTCAACTGTAAATAGATTTTGTTCATTTTATTTCTATAAAGAAAAGGCAGAAACAGTTTACTGTCTTATGACTCTCACTATTCTCTACTCAAATTCTCTTTCCCAGTATCAGAGATCTGCTATAATTCCAGTAATAACCTGCACTTGGATTTATGAGTAAAACATAGTGTAAATCATGACATGAGGATATGTAATTCTGTTTTCTGTGACTCATCAGCTTCTTCCCAGTTCCCACCTTCACATCCAAAAAAAATTATTTTTTTTTTAAATTGTGGGGTAAATTGCATGGTGCAGGCCATGCAAAATAGGAGGATATTCAACCTTTCCTCCTATTGCACAGCTGTTCTCTTCCTTACAAGTTTTCATTCCTTCCTTCCTTCCCCTATCTCTTCACAGAGAGCTGAAGTGAACCTGTTGAATGTTTTCTGAAGTTCTTAAAGACTGACAAAAACCAGATTTGCAGAATGTTTCACCCAATTATTGTGATTAATCATCTTTTTTTTTGTCTCTTCTGGGGTTAAATGAAAAATAGTAGCAATAAGCATTATTTAGTTGCTGGAATCCAAAAGAATGCAAGAGATGCAACACCAGGAAATGCATGCACCAGGATGCACAAATTCTGTTTGTTATATTGAAAAAAGAGCTATGTTGATACACAACAGAAAGCATAAAATCCCTGCGTGAATTACTGTCTTATTTTACATTCCCATAATCCAGCAACACCAAAATACAGATTTGCCATTGGCTTCAGTGAGAATGGAATCAAATTCTATATTTTGGGTAGGCTTTTTACTTTTTAAATTTTTCAGCAAGACAGCAATGAGACGTAACCTTCTCCTAAAGACAGGTTCTCATTCTCCAGCTACTCTCATTTTGCTAGATCTCGATGTTCTTCTTGAATGCCTGAGGGACTTTATCTTCCTGTTTGGCACAGTTCTAAATTGGCTTAAATCATATTTATCCAACAGTTACCTGCATTATATTTTCAAGGGTAATTTGTGTTCTTCTCCTAGAGCATTTATTTCTCATGCTCGGTAGGGTTCCATTTTGGCTCTGTTCTTACTTAGCAATCCAAAGCTGCCTTTGCGCAGGGCTGTTCATTGGCATGATGCTGGGTTTCATTACTATGCCGACAAGACGCATATCTATTTGTCAACCAAACCAGCAATTTCAAACTATGCTATTACCATATTGACAAGCTGGTGACTGAAAAAGCCTCTACGAGCATCAATTTTCTTCAGTTAAAATCAGACAAAACTGGGCTGTTCATAGCTGGCTCTTGCCATCAACCCAAACCCACTTGAACTTCTAACCCATCTTTAAAATTCAACCCAGGTTCATTGGTTAAAAACCTTATGTCATTTTTGATTGCAAGCTCTTCTTTCAGTATTGCAGTCAAAAGATTAAGGCTTCCTGTTATTAGCTGAAGTAAATGTGCTTTGCTTATTGCTCATTCATGCTTTTATATTCCCTAGACTAGATTATTTTAATGCCAAGCTTGTTGGTCCACCGATGAGACCAATTATCAAATTTCGTCTTGTATAGCCCTGTTTCCAGGGCAATGTATTGTACAGACTACTGCATGTTTCATACCTGCTGTTCTCTCATGGTGGCTACTAATACACCACAAAATCTATTTAAGCTATTACTGCTCTTGCCCTATGAAGTTTTCATGAACTTTGACTTCTTACTAAGAGATATTTGTCAGGGCGCTGATCCTACCTAGTTAAGTTAATGGAAGCTTTATCACTGACTTCAGAAAACATGAGCTGTAAACCCATGTAGCCTCTACTCGTGTTCCTAAAAGTTATTGCATGGACACTAGGTGATGGCAACATGAGCTGTAAACCCATGTAGCCTCTACTCATGTTCCTAAAAGTTATTGCATGGACACTAGGTGATGGCTTTCTTCTCATATACTATATATTTTTCAGAAAGAGTTGGTGTATCCCAACTGGCAGATTCAGAAGCACTTTGCAGCTCCTGAATCCAGGTGCTTGTACACTATGGCTATATCCTACATATTGAAATGAAACCTAGGTATATGCACTATTTCTTTGCAAACCCTGGTTGTCTTCTGAAGGAAAACCTCATGTATGACCTTCCTTCCATCAGGTTGATGAGAGGACTAGGACTGACAGAGGCAGTCTGGGCTGCTGTGCCTGGCGATGGTCTGAGTATGCCACAAGCTGCACAAGATTTGCATTGCTTTCTGAGGAGTTCTGGCTTGTGAAGGTGTTTTGTCTATCAGCTGCCATAGATTAAGGAGCTGTTTAATTTTATTTTGGTCCTTGTAGTAAGAAGGATGTTGTAATTTGTAAGGATTTGGACTAAGCACTCTTTACTATTAACTAATAAATAAATAACCCCCAAACCCACCCTGGCAAACAAACAACAGCAGCCTGTTTATTCAGGCAACCTTATTCAAACAAGTTCCTTACTTCTTGGGTGGTGCTACTGAAGTCAGTGAAAATTCTGTGTAACAAAACATACCATAACCTAAGTCAGCAGCAGTTGACAAAGTGGCAAAGTCGCCAGCCCACCTTACTGCCTTGCTGGCCTTCCTGATGGCAGGCATTTCTGCTGGACAGTTGATTACTGATTCTTATGGTTGCTCAGGTTTGCACACTCAGTTATGGTTGCACTGATCTGAGGCGGGATCTAGCTTTAGGACTAACACATTTTATTACTGGTATCCGATATGTTCTTATGAGTAAAAAAAAAAAAAAAAAAAAAAGGAAAACATTAAGAGTTTTATCCCCAGGAGTTGGCTTTTAAATGACCAGAAATTATACCTACCAGAGTAATGTTATTAGAACCTTTCCCGAGAACACAGAAATTAGAAGGTGTGTAACAGGGAAAAGGAGGATTTATGACTATCTAGTCACTGATAGTGAAGGTAATTTCAGAACAGACTGCAAAACTTACTTGTTTAAAGTCCTTACAAGGGCAAGAGTTGCTGCACAAAGGAGTGCCACTGTTTAAAAGAAAAAGACCGGTTGTAGAACCCCTAAAGTTGTAGCTAAGAATATGGTCCTATAGGGATTATACTGAAGATTAAAATACTTTGGCTCTAGTCACTGCTGTAATGAGAATACATATGGAGATAAACTGACAGAGCTGAAAAGTATTTAATTTAGATGACAGCCTACAAAAATTAATGTGAAAATGAGAATTGCTTAGAGGTAATAGATTGAGGGTACAAGATTCATTTTTTAAGTGTTAACCTTTTACATGACAGTGTGATACTGTAATTAAAATGGCAACATTCTTTGTTTGGGGAATTTATTTTACATTCTAATTGCTTTGTAGTTCCTAGGTTAGAAATTTTTTCAAGCAATTTCTGACTGGCAGAAGTCAAGGATTTTTCACAGCAATATGATGGAATGAGTGAGCTTCATTGTACTGAGCAAAAGATTAAGCAGCAGCTTGTTTTAATTGTTGTGATTAAATTAAACTATTTTTGAATATTAATATTTGTTCTGGTCTATGTTGAATATGATCATGGAAATTCAATGAATTTCTTTCTAGTAACCCAATCCTTAAGAACTTGCCCCAAACTTTGAGCCACTTTGATGTTCAAAGGCTTTGGCTAAGATCAGAGATGAGAAGAAAAAGAATGGGGACGTCTTCACAATATTTTTACCTTTGAAGTCTCAGGTTAAAAGTACTATTACTGTTTGCTTAAACAAGCGAGAGAATGAAGGATAAGATCATGAATTATAGTAACAGAGAAATGACAAATGTTTTGCATGAAGTACATTTCCTTGTCAGGAGAGAGAACATTCTTCTAGCAGATTTCCAAAGACATTGGCAGTCTATAGAAGAGTCAATTATAGGGAAGAAAGAGATATATCACTGTACTTTGGTTTTAACCGTTTAAGTGGGAATAAAGAGTTCATTTGGAATTTTTCCCTTTGTTTTTCTCTACACTTCATACTAAGGGTAGTAAACATGCACATTATCCAACTGTCAGCAAATCCCCTAGACTCAAGCCTGGAACAGTACATCCCACATTTCCCCATGAAAGCCTTTCATGAAAGCTCCTCTGTCATTCAAAATCATACTATTCCCTCCTCTATTTATTTCTAAGTGTCACTCAGCTCCATTCCACCAGCTTGGAAAAACGTCAAGAACTTTTATCTTCAGAGTCAGTTGCCAGTTCTGTTTAGTGAACAAGCCAGCAGGGACCTCTGGTGCCATCAACGCAGCTCAGTCAGTGCCCCTCTCTTTAGGGATAGAGTATATCATTATCCCAATGGCTGGACAGAAAAAGATGCATTTTTAGAATAGTTCTCAGGGAGCAGTTACTGGAAATCTCCTCCCTTGAGACAGTCTATTGGCAACAAGTTTTGCTGCTGTGACATGAGGTATTGCACCAAGGCCCAATCCCGTCACTAATAAAGTTAGTGGGAAACGTGCCATTCTTTTTAAGTGAAGTCAACAGGATTAGTGTAAAAAATCAGAGCTAAAAAATATACCTTGCATCTACAAATGTAAATGGAAAGTCATGTCACAAGTGGGAATGTCATTTTATGTCTGTTTTCAGAATCCAGCTTTGTTTCAAACCAGAATAAGCCCCTTCCCCAAATTTAAAATTTGCACTAAATAAAATTGACATGTTATTTTCATACTACAGCATTTCCATTTTTGGTTTTGGGGGTGTTTAAAGGTATGCATCTTAAAAGAAATCAAGGATAGACTGTTTCAGTGTTGGATTATTATTTTTTCTCCTAAAACACCCCACTTGTTTTAGTTTCCTCTAAAACAAGGCATAGACATTGTAGAGAGTTTAATTTTTAACAAAAAATTTTCTGATAGAGAACAGTTTACTTTAAACTTTTCCTTAACCAGCTCTAGCAGGCTCTTTTAATTGCCAACAGACACATTACACAGCTGTGCTAGAAAACATAACTTAACCTGCTCAGCTTGAATGGAGAATTTCTTTTGATCTCAGCTGTCAGAACAACAGGCTCTTGACTGCACTAACAGGTAAAGTTAGTCCCACTGTCTTGACAAGTGGACTTTTCCTATACAGAAATAACATGGTGCTGGGATATATTTTTTTTATATATATAAGTGTTGGTTCATTTTTTCATAGGATATTATCATACTTGGCAATACTGGATTTAATTCCACTTAAAATGACAGAACTGAATTGTCATCATTTTTAATGGGTAAAATCTATGCAGTTCATCTGAGGTGCTGTAAAATCTAATCAGAAATTAGACTGTAAAATGATTAGGCCTATATTCTCTATAATGCTCTTTTATAAATCTGGAACTGTAGCAGATTTGGAGTTTCACATACAGTACAGTTAAGTAGTGGTGGAATCTTCAGTTTAAACAAATAACCTGCAAAATAACTGGTACACTGTGCTAAAGCGTTAGCGGCTGTGTTTTACTTTGAGTAGTAGGGTACCAAATCCATTAATTCCACACCTGGGCTTTCATTTTAGTGTAGTTCCATACCACAGCTATAAGCCACGGGATAACTTCCCCCAGTTTATTTTTACGCGGCAAAGGTTAAGGATGGCTGTAGGACACTGGTTTTGACCAGGCAGCCCTTGTGTGCAGATATCCAGGTGACAGGAGGGCAGTGCTCACCCATGCCCTTTATCTGGAGAGGAGTAACTGGGGAAAATGGACAGGAGATGCATGAGGCAAGCTGAGGAAGGAGCCGGTGTCCAGCCTTTCCGTAGCAGCACCACTGAGATAAAGGGGAGGGCAGCCAGCGGCTCCCCTGCACTGCAGGAAGGGAGGTGGGTGACGGGTGTCAGCATCTCCTCCCTCCCCAGGCTTTGCCCATGTACACACACCAAGGCAAAGAACCTAAGCCAAAGTTTCCCACACCCAGAAAGCAATATAGGACAACCCCAAGCAGGACTCCTCAGGGTTTTCCGCCCCATCACAGCAGAAGGGGGGTGAGGGGGGGTGTGCATTGTGGCCCCCCACCCGCAGCAGAAGTGGGCAATCTGACTAAACATATGTTATGCTACGTAACACTGTAGGAGCGGCTGCCATTGATGGTGAACGATGGAAAGGTGGCAATAAGCAGACAGCTAACCTTACTTCCCTGTGCTGAAGTGATTCACTTCTAATGGTAATTTGCACCATTTTAACTCACAGTACCTCCCATGTAATGATTATACAGTGTTACTATAAAACCTCAGGGTTCATCTGCAGAAACATTTCTTATGCTGGAGTTCTCCGTGGAGACATACTTATAAAAATTGGTATGAGGGGAAGATTAAATAAAAACAGATTATAGAATAAATACTGTCTTGTAGATCAGTTCAACTGGGAGGCAGGAGCTTACACTACTGATTCTCCTACCTATTTCTGTAATACTGGACAAATTGCTTCATCTCTTTGCACTTCAGTTTCCCAGAGTTGAAAGTAAGGTAATGCCTTTTTCAACCCTTTCTCTGTCTTATCTAAGCACACTGTAATACAGAGGGAATACTTTCATTAGAGACATTAGCAGTCTTGTCTAGCCTATGGAATCTGGATCTCAGTTTAGTCTTTTAACTTGGAACAAATAATTATGAACATATAAGCATGGTTTTGGTTTGTATTCTCTTTTCTTGTAGGTCCTGCTATTCATTCCATCTCTATGTCCATCCCAAGAGAAAAAGAACAGTGTTTGCCAAGAGCAAAAAATCAAAATCAGTAGAGAAGTAATTTTTATCTTCTGTTTTTTAACAACCTAACAGAGAACACAGTGCAGTGAAAAAGAGAATTTTTTTTAAATCTAGTTTTAAAAAAATCTTTAGTAGTATTTCTTTATATTAATAAAGCCATTCACTGAAGTAATCTTGCTTTACACCATTAGTGCATGGCAATGCAAAACAAGGTAAAAACCTTTGAAAAAGTACTTAAAGGAATAAATCTGTAACAAGGAATACACTCTTTTATTGTAATTGCACATTTAAGAGGCCTCTGCTTTACCAGTGACAATTCTGAGCGACGGTGCTTGGCTTAATGCTGTCATCTTGTAACTACTATTATAGAAATTGTAGTTGTACAATTTTTAAAGTGAGCAATTTTATGAAGTTAATTGTGTAATGTTGTTTATGAATTTAAGCCACGCAATTAATATATTATTCACAGTCATGCATAATGGACTCTTTGTATTGAATGATGGCTTAAGAAAAAATGTAACTGATTTTGGAGCTACAATGATTGATTTATGAGGTAAAATTAAAAGCACTAAGTATGTATTACTTGGATACTCACCAGCTAAGTGGATGGGGGTAGTATGAAAAATACCTCTATATAACTAACTGCAATGTATGAATATCAAGGAATCTGAGAAATTGCTTAAAGTGAAGCAAGAGGATTAACCTAGGAGTAAATGGTGAAGATTTAAGAAAGGCAACTGGCTATCAAGGGAAACTAGACAAGAATTAGATGTTCTTGCCTGTAAACTCTTTTCTGATGTAAGGTAATGGCAGCTTTATTCTTTGAAATTTTAAAACAGCTGAGTCTAACAATATCACGTTGAAAGACAGCACTCCAGTAACATCTCTCATTAATATCTTGCTTTTTAACTAATGATGGGACTTTAAATGAAATGCTATCCAATATGAATAATGGAAACTACCTACCTCTAATGAAGAAAGGACCTCTGTGGTACCAAGGGATCTGACTTCTTGGTACTTACCAAGAAGTACTGGAAGTACTTTCCATTTTTAAGTCATTTGAAAAAAAAAGGATGTCATTACACATGGTGAATGTCACATGAGTTCATGGACAGTTCCATTAAAGAGCTTTACACCAAGTAAAATTTCTCAGTTTAGATAAAATCTATGCCCTACAGTTCTGCTCTAGGTTTTTATGCTAACAAATTTTATCTGAACAACAAATTGAAGAAGTCATTTGTTTTATTTCACCAGATTTCTTTCTCTGAACTGGTATTTTAACAAAAGTATGTAAAATCATATTAATGTACATGACCAATTTGGAGGAAATACACCAAAGCAATACACTAAACTTGCTTCTTTCACCATCCTCTTCACTTATACTAAGTAAAGGAGAGTCTCAATTCACCATTAGCCGAATTCTACAAAGACCCTGCTATCCCTTATTTGAGCTAGCCTGCTTCAGAAAAAATAAATAAATATGCATTCCCATGAAAATTACTGTAGTAAAGGACAGTTCCTCTTGTCAAAGGGCAGAAGGAGATGGGTTTAGCAAGCATGTTTATATAATTTAATAAAAAAGTTAATCTAAGTGTCTCCATATTGATGCCTTGATTTAAGTTCTGAAATTAAGGAAGCTTCACGATTCTATGAAACAGCGATGAACAGCGGACTATAATATAATTTGCTTTTAGGTTAAAGCAAAATAACAAGTACACTTTTCCTAGATTGACAACTGTCACATATTTTAACATAGAAGCAGGACAGATGGATCATAATTTGATTTTACATACCTAACTTCATAAAAAATACTCCAAAGCAAAAACATTGCAACAACATGGAGCTTTTTATCTTTGAACTGCTGATGAGCAAAGTTAAGTAAGATCCACCCAGATCTTGTGATTTTTACTTTCTCTTGAGCATGTGCATATAAATGTCTATGTTACATAATCTTTGTGTATAAACAATGTAACTTATAAAGTATATATAAAAGCAGTTTTATTTTCACTGAGATACACATTACTGCCTATTCCGTATTACTTGTAGCTGATAAAGTATTAAGTTAAGTTCATTTTACAACTCAGCTTTGTATTCATTCTCCATTAATTCTCCTGCCAAAGCAACCTGACCCTTCTTCCACCTGCACATTAACACACATTATAAGCTTCAGTTCTTCCTCTTTCATCTGGAAATTTTCCTTCATACTTTGTCAACTTTATATCTCATATTTTCGTTGAGTTTCAGTCACGAGACTATAACAGGTCTGAGTGGCTATGTTTGAGTGTATGTTTACTCTCTTATGTCATGTGTGATGGAATGACATTATGAACTCCCAGAAAACAAAACAGACCGCGTGTACAGTATATCAATAATCTTTATAATATTTCATATAAAAATGAAATGGAAGTTCATAATACTCTGACACTATTGCCTTTTCTGGTGTAATTTATATGACTTGTAGCTACCAATTTGAAATGTGAATATATATTAACAGTTCTGTTCACCCGCTCCACTGGCTGAGGTATGATTATATTCTCCCCAAAGAAAGAAAGGCCATTAAGCACAATATGATAACTAATAGAAAGGAGAAGCTCACATTTAGCAATCCAGCAAAATACTAATAGAAGACCAGGTTACAAATAAATAGTCATAAATATAGTCATAAAAAATAACGTAGCTGCTATATTCATTTGTTGTTGAATAAATTAGAATTTACTAGACATGACCTGGTGGCCTTCTACGATTACAGACTAGAGCATGGGCTATTCAGCCCAAAGGTTAGGGCGTTTGTCCAGAACTGGGAAAGGAGCCGAATGTTCATGGCCAAAAACCAGGAACCACAAAGTCAAACCAAGGGTCAGCAGACAGAGATAGGAATAAGCATCTGCACAGGAATCACGAGCTGAAATCAGAAACCCACAAGGAGAAATTACAATCGCAGGGCACAATGCAGAGGTGGATCTGAAAATGTACGGTACAACATGCGAAAGGATGCACTGGGGTTCTGCCTTGGAGACCTGCTTCTGAGTCACTGGCAGATGTTCTCCAGCTAACCCCTTAAAAATGGGCCCAAACTGCAGAGAAACTGATTTACTACTGCAGAAAAAGGTCTTATCCCAGATTAGCAATACAGAGGATAATGTGAAGATAAGGCAGTTGGTACATCTGTGTGAATGGTATTTGCAGTATGTATTTGCTTTCATCACACTGCAAATGGGACAGCCATCTACCAGCCCAGTGCAGGTAGATACATGGTCTGCATTGACTGACAGGCACAGTTACTAGCAGAGAGAATTCCCCCTAGTTTCTCATAAACACAACAGCCAGCTGCGGTGGACATACCCTTGCAGAGGATGAGTGCATTTAATAATCTCTATCTCTGCATCACAACCGCAGTTAGTCTTACAACAGACTCTGGGTTAAGCATGTTTGGTTTTGATGCTTGTGATTTTAAGAGGAGGTACTGAGGACCTGAAAGTGGGGGGAAAACCTTAAAAACCTCTTGGCATACAAAAGATTAATATTCACATACCTTACACATATCTACAAGAATATCCAAATGACTAGTGAAACAAGTGCCAATAGAAGATTATCATGTTGCATCAATATAATTGCAGCCGCAGAAAATTTTTCCATGAAAAATAAGGCAAATAAGCCAGCCTTCTACCCTTCCAAACTGTATGGGTGTTGAGAGGGATGGAAACTCTTTTCTCAGTTTCATACCTGTTAGGTAGATTAATAGAAGGCTACCATTTCTGCTGTGGCTGACCCAGCAAGTTCCAGATGCCTTACATCCACATACCACTTTTAAATTGGGTACTAACATGCAACTTCTGAATCTGGTAAAAGCAGGAATAAATTAAAACAAACAGATCAAAGTTGCACTAGTGTGAATCTTTAGAGTTTTGATAAGCCCTTGACCTTCCTACAGCTTTTTCTTAGTATCATTGCAGAGAGGAGTGCCAAATGGTCAGACTGAACTTCCACCTGTAATTTTGTATGCATGAAGCAGCAGTGGAGGAAGGTTGTATGCAATAGAACCTGGTGTGAAAAATCAGATCAAAAGCTAAAGAATAAATCATGGTCCCTTGGATTTCCCCAACAAAAAGTTTTCTTTACCTTGGACTGACACCTTCATCCTGCCAAGTCAGAGGTCTTTACTCTGATGGACTACTAGGACACAGGAGAGGGCAGGTCTCCATCCTTGTACAGATCGTGCAAGGACTAGGAGAAATGAAGGCCCTGCACGCTCAGGGACAGAGTAAATCCCATGAGTCCTTATAAACACATCTGGTTTGTGCATGGCTGTGGGCCAAGTGTTCTTGTCAGCATGACATTAGCATGAGAGTTTGGAGAGTTTGTGTTGGTGAGATACATAGGCATGGTTTGGTATGCATGTGAGGGAATGGTGATGAACAGACATTGCTGCCTCAACTACTTGGGCATGCAGTTCTTGTTGAAAGGGCAGCTGTGAGGTACATCTCTATGAGAAGAAAGGTGGAATGGGCCATGAGCTTCTCCCTGCCCATGCATACAGCTCTGCTCAAGCAAGTTTTGGAGCCACTGGTTCAGAAGTGCTGCACATCCCTGGACTGTAGTGTTCTCCACTACGACAGTGCAGCTCCTTACCATAACTGGTGTCATTAAACTCTTCTAAATGGTTAAATCTAGCTTAGGTATATAAGATATCTTAGGCATATAACAATTTAAATATTCAAATATTGTGCAGTGGGTCAGACCACCAACACCTTTCTTAGAAGAAATCATGTTGAGGATTTTGCTATGACCTCACCCTGTTTTTTCTATGTGAAAGAAAAATATTATCTGACTTCTTTCATAGCATATTCTACATCTTATTGACAAATCACTTATGACACTAATTTATTAGCATAAAAATATTACTACACTCAAGACAGCCTGCTTTGATTTACTACATCAGGGTTTTTCATATGCCAAGGTCCTATCATCTCTGCTTGATCATTAAAAGTCCCTTGGCTTTTTTTTTTTTTTTTGGCACAACAGAAGAGTTTTGCCCTGTTGCTTTGGCTAAAATCCTGAATATTGGAATGGCTTTGCAGCTCAAAGGAAGACTCACTGCTTAAGTGATGCTTAAGAAATACAGGATGGGTTTTTCAGAACCACCTTCTTTACACTAGCTCCTTCCCACACTAGCTCCTTCTCACAAAAGTCAATGGCAAAGTAGGGGGAAAAAAAGGGTACATAAACACAGAAAAGTAAAATCTAATGACAATTAGGGAGAAAATGCTTAAACTACATCATTGTTTTATCCTGCTTATGTGAAAACTACCTGTATTACATGCAAAGGGAAGGAATGAAACTAAATACATATATTCCTTTTCCATACATGTAGTGTTTCAGGGCTCGATATCTGCTTGGTTTTGTGAAAACATCAACATCACATTACAGAAGCTGGACGCACTGACTGTACCCAGAGGCACCTTGCTGAATTCCACAGGAGACAAGAGACATGTAGGAATTAAAGTCTTTTTGCCAGCATTATTATATCACAAGGAAGATGGCTGGCTAGTTCATAAGCTGCTGTTCCAGGTTTTTTCCTCTCTTCCGAGGGGCTGGCTTCCCGTCCACCAGCTTTGTTTCACTACAGCAGTCATGCACAACCAGTGACTGACTATGGTCAAAGTAAGCAAGCCCTGCATTGCTAATATTGCAGCCTACAGGAGTCTATTCAGAAAACATATTAAAGATAGAAAACTGAGACTAAAATTAAAATTTACATGCTATCCTTCACATAAATTGATTTGGAGTTTTGAAAAAGAAATCAAAGTCTCATTGACCTAAAGCTTGTGGCTTAGATGAAATCCATAAAAAATCAATTGTCTTATATTTAATTCAAGGATCTTTTTCTGGAAAAAGAAAAAAATACATCTTAACACATAACTGAAGATAAGCAATTATTTTATCTTGTCTCCACTTCTTCAGCCAATAATAACTGAAACCAAATAAGCCAAAACAATTTCACTATTATTAAAAAATGAGCTATCTAAATGGGATATGAATTTAAAAAATCAGACACATCTTTAAATCTTTCACGCATTTTCAGAGATTTTTATATACATGTTTCAGCAAATGCTATTTTAGCTGTAGCAATAAATGTGAACACCTGTTGTCTGTGTAATGTGTACCTGCCAGTCTCTCAGCCAGACCAGATCATGCTATATTTCCAAAGAGTATGTTCTTATTTTGTCTGAAAAGTAAACAATGCATCTGCTTACAAGGAATCAAGTTTGCTTGTGAACACAGGAAATAAAAGCATAGTGATGTCATATATTCGGCATAAAAAACAGCACAAAGTTTTGAAATATAAAGAAATATATCAAAATAGTATATAGGTCTACGTTCAATTCATTTAAATAAGCAAAAGCTAATAGTGATCATTTAAGTTGCATTATGAAATATGCCCTACACATGCAGGCACACACCTTAAAAGCTGCGAGGAGTACACTGGCTCCTTTTTGATCTTCACACCGCCCACCAGCACAGCTGATAACATACTGAAATGCCCTAATGTTTTCCCTTCCCTCTCCCTCTCCAACAGATATGAAAGTGTGGTATATACCCAGCTGCATCAAACTCTTATTCGGAAACAAAATCTTTAACAGGAACTTCATACATGTATATATCAAAAAGTCAGCACATCTCATGGTCACATATGCCACGCATTGGAAAGCTTATTCTGCCCTAGGATTGCTGAGATACTTGGCAAGACAGACGGCCAGTCTCTCTGTCTCCCCGATGGCGTCTGCATTGCTGCAGATTTGTCATGTAATTCATTGAGTTGAACTTAGCACATAAATTTTCAATTATGACTAAAAATTAGAAAATTCTCCACAAATGAAAACTACATGTCTGTACCGATAGTCAAGCAGGGAGCACTTTGGGGAACGAGAGCAGGAGCAAAGGATCAATCCCACAGTGTGAGAGTGACTTACAGAAAGGAAGAATAAGCTAAAAGAGACCCTGGCAAGAAATAAACCCCGTGTTAACTCTTGAAGATCCTTCTACGTCCATTCATTTTCCAACCAAAGTATCATTCAATAGGTAAATCACTCCTACCTTAGGTGTCAGTTTATTGAGATTTTTTTTGAGAACTGAGACTCCTTCTACCACAATCTCAAGCTTCTACCACTATATGAACTCTGAATTTAAAACCAGCATCTCCACAATGAACCACAGAGCTCCATCCTTAACTGTGGCAAACCAGAGCCCAGATCCAGACAAGATCATGCAGAACCTTCCACTTAACACTGAAGCAATACAAATCTGTGTTTTAATGTGAAATCTTGTGTCAGACAGAAAGACCAAAAGGAACAAAGTCCTTTCATAATACAGACTTGAACCTTTCACCAATATTATGCCACAATTAACAGGTTGTAGGCAAAGTTGATGATTTTACTCATTTTTTTCTCAGAAAAGCACTTTCAATCATTATTTTACATAGGGTAGGCCATGCTATAAGACTGAAGTGCAAAAACCTGAGGTTCTTGCCAGTGGAAGATTTAACCTGGATGGAAGGAGAAAACCAGTACTGTTTGAACAACTCTTTTGAAGAAGTTTGTCAAAGTCCTTACATAGCAAATGTACATACACATATAAAAATAACTCCATTTTAATTCACTCCTTTCTTCTAATTTTGTAACAATGTGTGCCACTACTCTAAGGTGTACTAGTTTCATTGTTACCAAGGTATAAAGTAGTGAGCTACCCAGAGATATTCTTCTGCTTTTAACATTTAGCCAGTAGACATTTTTGTTGTATTTGAAATATGATTTTTAAAATTAAGTAATTATATCACTAAAAGTCTTGGTGCGCACACAGTTTTACTGCATAAATATGACATCAAATAATGTATATCAATTTGCTTTACAGAGCATTTTAAGTATCTGTACAAGCACTTTCTTAATGATACAACACAGCCTGCATTAGGAAGAAGCAAGGGGTGGTGTAGGGTTTGCCTTAACTACGCCAGCAGAATGAAGCAGTAAAATGTTAGCTGCAGACAAGCCCTCTTACTCTGCCACTCCAGTGTGGACAAGACTGAACGAAGAAGACATGCAGAAAAGAAAAATTCTGAAGTGGAGTGCAAAACCAAAAAAAAAATCAGAAACAAATAAAAACCCCAGCACAAGGGCACCAATCCTATTTTGGACTATTCTTGTTTGTTTTCTTCCAGTGTTCCTGCTAAAGGAAATTCCTCTATATTTTCTTAAGACATCTGAATTTGAATGAGAAGAGGGAAGCTAAATGGAAGGAAGCGTTTTCCGATAGCCTTACCTGAAGTGGTTTTAAAACAGGGGCTGGGGAGCATGTAAACTGAGAAGAAAACAATCGACAGGCACAGATTCTTAGTGGAAAGATACTAGTTTCAGGATTAAAAAATACTGCAAGTCATATCTGCATATACCCTTTTCCTGTCATTTGTTTTCAGAGAGGAGCAGATAGCCATAGTACTCTTTTCTTCTAAGGGCCTCAGCCACTTGAATAAACTCTGATTTTTACTTACCTAGGTCTCTCTCAGTACTAGGATCCCAGTAGATCTGCAGCCAATCAGTACCAGCACAGTCCTACTCCAAGATCTGGTTCTTGGTTCTGGCAGGCAACAGGTGGGATGATTCTCAAACTATCTATTGAGAAAGAAGATAAGTCATTTTAAACAAAAGCAGATACACCTAGACAAAAAAAAAAAAACACAAACACCAAACAAAACC
>JANZLQ010000031.1:22536189-22556842 GCA_026212715.1 Elanus axillaris
TAAACACATACAAAAAAAAAAAAAAAAAAAAAACAACAAAAAAAACCAAACCCCCCCCAAAAACCCAAACAAAACCCAACCAACAAACAAACAAACAAACCCCCCAAAACAAACACCCAATAAAACAAGAATTGACCTGCAAGTAATTTTCCTGTTTATTCTTGCATTTCTAACTGAAGCCAGGTGACATGGCCACAGATGACTATCATGAAAATGGGCGGAGGGGAAGGCAAGAGAAAGAGATACAAACACTCACCTATCTACTTCAGCAGAGCCAACAACCAGAATAGTTGATACCTTGCAAACTGGTCCAAGTTCCTGTTTTGCTTGATTTGGACTATGTACCTGAACTTCAGCCTACTACCCTAGCCCATGCAACCTTACTAACCACAGGGCTATAAGGATTCTTTCTCCTTTCTCCCACTATACTCTCCCCTACAAATTTATTAATATGTGGTCAATGCCAAGAAAAAATAAATTAAAGAAACCCACTCCAGACAGTAGGTAATAGCCTGACAGGGCCGTCTTTTTGGATGAGGCAAGCCAAGGCTCAAATTGGTAGTTACCACCCGGCAGAGCTTCATCTGAAGGGCTTCTATCAGTGCAGTAAGCAGTGTACATGTTTTATACCTGTTAATTTCATCATCTTCTCCTCACCTTTTGTATGTTTTCAGTAGCCTACAGTGCTGGGGAGAGTAATGGCACTAGTCAGAATTTCTTAGGCAACAAAGATTTCAAGACCAGGTATAATCAGTCTAGCAGAGATGTCAGAGAGTTGGGTGGAACTTCAGCAGCAGGAGCAACAGAAAT
Source organism: Elanus axillaris (assembly GCA_026212715.1). Taxonomy (NCBI): domain Eukaryota; kingdom Metazoa; phylum Chordata; class Aves; order Accipitriformes; family Accipitridae; genus Elanus; species Elanus axillaris. The sequence continues at coordinate 22,537,000 of JANZLQ010000031.1, forward strand.
TATTACTCACAGGTCCTGCTATGTCAGGGATTTGCATCAGTGCAGACCAAATTAACTAATTATGGATATGCGCTGCCAGTGTCACTACGAGTCTCAGTGACTTTACCTGTTCATTACAGTGGCTGCATGGAGACAGCCAAGAGCAACAGAAAAAAACCCTAAATACTCCTGATTTTCCACAGTCCAGGACAGGAATGGAGCACCAGAGGTGCAGTTCCTGTTATTTCTCCTTCCCCATGTTCTCCCAGGAAGGGCTCAGCCATTGTAACACATTATTTTGGATCTCTGGGCTTTTTTTTGAGCACTAACTCATGTTGCATCTGAACACTTAACAAGCCATGGTCTGGAGTGTTCACTGTAGGGTCCCTGTTAGCTTCTCAAATACATTGCTCAGAAGCAGAAGGTTAGACCTTGGGTAATAACCAAAGCATAGGACTAACTCATCAGAGGAAGGCTCCCCTGGAGTTAGATGGACTCATGAATTTGCAGGAAGGGAAAAAAATCATTGTATCTAAACACACAAATCTTTTGGTCTAGAACTCATGGGTTTGGCTACTGCAGTCCTTCCTTACATCCTGTTTTTAATTGTGGCTCTCGATTAAATTTACTGAACCCAGAGAAATAGAAGCTGTGCTACAAATGGGGCAGACCTCTCATGTCTGAGAAAGTTTCCTGAGCATCCATGTTCCTTTCAGAGCAGTGAAATGACAGCAGTCTGCTCAGACCTGTGGCACACTGTGGGCAGTGAGTACTGATGACTTGGTTTACCACCCATGGTTTACCATTCTTTCCTTGAGAAAGGATGTGGCAACAGGTAGAGAAAAAATTCTTCCATGTCATACAGCTACACCACTGCCTGAAATATAACTTCCTCCAAGGGTGTTTTTACCAGCCTTTGCTCTCAGCCATCAGTCTCCATTCTCATTCAGGGTCTGTGCTTGAGCACAGCAGCCTTTGATACGACCACAGCTAACCAAGAAAGCTGCACAGGTGGGGTCCGCAGCCCTTCTGAATAAGAAAGTTGGGGTTAGCTTCGTAAAAGGCCTTTGAAGGAGGATTTGAAAGCCAGCTATATAGATGAATTAAGTTTTTTTCACTGCCATGGTGTGGAACACTGTTACCGTGACACAAAGGAAACCAAAGGAAACACACGGACTAGCTCTTTTTTTTTTAAAAAAAAAAAAGAGGTCAGTTTCATGTCTTTGATATAGAGAATTAGTTCTTTTACTTTATTTTTCGTCATTTAAATGCACCTCAGGAGGAAGCAGAATGCAAACAGGCGCTATTTCCTGCACGTGTCCTTTTACTAGTCTGTTCCTTCAGTGGGGCTTGGTTAGGTCACTGCATTATACAGCACATTATTTTTAAACAGTTCAGCGACTCCTTCCAAAACATCAGACAGCATGGCAGACAGAGCCAGCAAGCCTTCAGACACTGAACTCTGAACTTCGGCCAGACCCTGTCCCGGTCAGCTCTGTGACAGGAAAGCGGGCAGACTCTGAACCCCGGGCTCTGGGGCTGCTGCGGGTTGTGAGTAGAGAAACAGCTGCACTCTGCAACATGAACTTTGTACTTGGACACATGCACATCTAATCTCTATAACAGAGCCTTTGTTTCATTACTTATTAACCTCTCCTCCTTGAGTAAAGGTCTCTGTTGATGAAGCTTTAAAGCATGGTGTGAGGGTTTTTTTCCCACCGTCCTCTCCCCCCAGAAATAAAACCCAACACCCAACCTGATAGGATTACATTAACTATTAAAAAGCACCCCCAAAAAAGTTAGACTTTATGCACCTTCTGAATACCATGGATATTTGTTGTGTACTCTCTTCTCAGTGACTCTGTTGTAGTAACCAGAGCTAATTACTGAAATGGGGCAACATTCTGGGGCCTGTCTTTGCAGAGATCACTTCTTGAGATGATACCCACAGTAATTCAGCCTGCGGCAACATTTAACCTAATTTAACAAATCAAATCAAAAACCCTAAAATTGTAGGAAAGTGTCAGCCCACTCACACTAAAAAGCCATACTTTAAGAAATTGTCATAGGCTGATGTTTTAAAGTTGTAGTTTTTTGCTACTGCTTTTACTTTGAAGCAGGGTCAGTGGTTGGCTTCTGTGTATTTCACCATAACGTATGCTAACATGCACAGCACAGCAAATTCATAGAGAAGATATTCAAGACCTAGATCCATTTGTGACCGATCCATTTGTTAGCCCTCACTAAAATAAAACTTTGATCAGTAACAGAAACCTACCTAAACAAGGACCAAATAAAAAACTCAAGAGAGAGGCCATATAAGATACTTAAATCATTTCTGTACCAGAAGTAAAAGCTGAAGATGCACATATGCATTCCCATAACAAAACCTAGTAAAAGAAAGGTACTGGAAGACCCCGGTAATGCTCCATTGTCTGTGTTGTCATAACAATATGGAGTGGCGAAGAAGATTAAGAAAGTATAGGTTTCCTGAACAATTCTTCATATGCAACTAGAATAAAACATATACTTGGAAGTATATTTTCTTTGTCTTCAGATATCACAAGTATTTGTCACAACCTGTTTGAAAGAAATTGTCCACAGACAGAGGGATCACAGTTGCACTCTTCCTATTTTCCACCACTTCCATCATTTCAACATTAATTTCTTTCCATGCCTCTGTGGTCAGCTTTTTTCTCCTCCTTTTTTTTTCCTTCCATAAAGATGGGGAGAGACACACCACCACCACCACCCCATGCCCCCAGCTTTCCTTCCTTTTTGCTAACAGAATGATACAAAAAAGGAAATTTTCAGCTACTCTAGAAAGACAGGAGGGAAAAGAATAAATCAAGTCAAGCAATTTTAAACCACCCCCTTGCATGAAGCTGGGCTGGCAGGACTCAGAAGCAATCGGGTGAGGATGGTCAGCTCCTGAGTGTCTTTGTGAGAAGCCCATGACTTTTCTTAATTGCATCTATTTATTTACCCACCACTTTCAGTGCACTACTTTGAAAGCATCATCCTTCATCTATCTAATCTTAGAGTTTGATTTGCATTCTTTGCAGAGAGCAGACTGACAGAAAATGACAGAATTTCTTTTCTTGTGTTACTACTGTTTTGGGTAACAGTACTGTTGCCCTCCTATGATTGCAAAGCATCTGGCACAACTACAAGAATGTTACACCTTATTATTTTCCTTTCTCTATCCAGAATGCCATGATTTCTCCTCCTTGAGGTGCCCCCCATGACAAGGCATGCATTATGTATGCCTTATCACCTCACCCCTGGAACACAGCCCTCCCATCACACGGGTCTACCATCACAATCATAAGATTTAGCTGTTGCTAAGAATAGACACACTTATTTGGAATAGATACTGCTTTATTTCTGGGTACAGTTTCTGAATTGTGTTAGACAATAAAACGTTTAGGTTGGATTTTGGATAACACATGCCTGCTCTTTCCATCAGTTCATCAAGGGCACCAGACCTCTCTCTGTGAGGGCAGGCATGAAGATCTGTACCATTTGCTTAACTAGGGACAGCCACAGATGTGAACATGAATGAAGCCGAGCATACCATAACGTCTGTGTTAACAAAGCAGGCAAGCCTCTGGGAAACTACAATACCTTTAAAATAAATAAATAAATTAAAATGAATAAACTTGGAAGGAGTGCAGATAAGAGCAACAAGAATGATTTTGGTCTGGAAAAAAAAAAAAGGCTCCTTCCAATGAGACATTGAACTAAATGTGTTTTGCTTCAAAGAGAAGATTATAATCTTTAAGGGACCAGACAAGAAGAAGATATTTCAGAAGACTCTAAATTAGTGGGCAGACACACAACAGAATCCAATATTTGCAAATTCAATCTGGAGATTAAAAGCACATTTTAAGTATAATTAGCTACTGAGATGAATTGTCAAAAGTGCAGTAAATTCTCTGTCCCTAAGAAACTATTTTAATTATTGTATGCTTAGCTTACACTAGAGCCCAGAAGTCTCAGTCAACACAGGCCCAATAATCTTCTAGTTTATCTAGCTTCTAGCACAAGCCACCCCCTCTGTCTGAAAATCGTTCCTGTTGCTAATTCCAAATTAGATAATATTTTCCTGAGTAATCCAAGGTGGGAGAATCATGACAAGTGGATAATTAGTGCATACAACACCAGGTCACGTAGACATCATTTATATAATGCTAGCATTCCTCAGTCAAGTGCTTCCAGAAAAAAAAAAATGTTCTCTAATGTCTAATTCAGGTTAGAAAACAAAAGCAACAACAAAAAAAGCAACCAAACAAAAAAGGAGCATCGCTTTATATATAAACTTAAAAATATACAATGTTGTGTGTAGTTTTGTAATGTGCTTTTATCAGATCCAAAATCTACCACAGAGAGAAAAGGTTTCAGACTAGCACTGTCAAGCACTCTACCAATTCACTCCCAGAACACTTCAGTATTGTTATATACCCTAAAAGAAAAATATAGCTAGCAGAAAATTATTTCTCTTTTTGGTCCTCTAGGAGTTTACATGGATAGCTCCTATTAACACTAATCAGAGTTAAAGGCAGAAATCCCCCATGGACAGCCACATTGTCTGGGGATATGTCCATAATTAATATGTTCTAAGAGTCTAATTTTGAAACAAAGTAATCAGGCTTAAGATGAGTTATATTAAGACCAATAAACCTCTGACTGCATATTTGCCTATATATTTACTGTATCCAATGTCAGGCCAATGTATAGCTTACAAGACAACTTCTGATAAAACAAGCTATATCTTAGCTGTATTTAAAAGCATGAAATATGAATATGTTAAGAAGAAAAAAAACCACAGTGGGGTTTGTTTTCTTTTTGTTTCTTACTCCTCTTTGTAGCACATCATTATTATAAATGTTAATGCTCATCATTGTTCTTTTTCACATCGTAGTGCCCAGGCTCAGCAAAGCTAACATAATCCTAACACTTCTGATGTTACAAACTAAAATTACCATGCAGCACCATGGGAATATTTGTAATACGAAAGATGTGGAACGGGGACTTTGTGACAAGTACATGGAGGAGAGAAGAGAAAGTAAGAGATATTGTAATGGGACAAGGAACACAAAATAAAATTATGCCAATGGAATTTGGTTTCAGTATTATTTAGGATTTCTGTCACTGAAAGAGATGTTTTCAAGTCTGTGGCTGCTGATGCTCCAGCACAATTGATGCCCAAGCCATACATAATGTATAATACAACACAGTATATTAACTCAGCCTCAAAATGTTAATATATCATGAAACTTAATTCAGATATCACAGATTATGCAAAGGAGATAGAGACATGGAAACATGCTCTTGTTTCTCAGAGGTGTCAGCCAGCCTTTGCTTTGTGTCCCCCAGTCCAGGAGGACATAGCAGAAGCTCACTCTAAACCTTACACAAGGTGAGGGCTGGGTGGCCCTTCACCACAGTATTTTTGGCAAAGAGATCTTGTACTGAGGGCAAAAGGATGCATGCAAAAAAAAGCAGAAGCCTTGGAACACAAGACAATAGCCCAGGTTTTGCAGTGCCACAGCTGCAGATATGTTTTATACTGCGGATGTGAAAATTGTATAATATAAACACAGAAGAATTTATCATTTGCTTTATCTACAATAGACCAAAGCCCTGGCTTTAGTGCTGCATGGGTGAAGAATCCAGCTGTATTCTCTGAACATCCCTTAATAGATCGCAGCAATGGAGACAAACTGTTTTCTTGATTGGCAGCTGGGAATAAAGATAGAAAACCTTCAGCCCTATTAGCTCAGTTGGGAATGGAGTTGCATGGAGACTCATCTAGTGCCTCTGTCAGCTGGGATCGAAGCCCTTGACAATCCACAGTACTTATAGTGGAGGTAGACACCTCCTCCCGTTTCCACACACACTGTTTATGTGAGTCTCTCACTGACTGCTCTCTCTCTGAGAGCTTCCAGGCTTCATACAACTGCTGCTGAAGGATACCATAAACAACTTCTACCAGAATTGCATTGGAAACAGCAGAGGGAAAACATCCACAGGAAGCTTTTGCTTGTGGTATGTTTTCAAAATCCCCTTTGGAGGCACTTCAGCTGAAGCAAGAGGAGTGTGGTCCACTGGCTAAGCTGAGAAGTGAAGTTTAGCTCCTGACTCCACCGTATCATTCTTGCATGACCTTGGGCCCTGATGCTTTTAAAAAGAGGTTTGAAGAGATAAGTCTAATTGTCTCTGTGTGTCACTTCATCAGTAAAAAAGGGAAAATAGAGGACAATTTTCTACCTATAGAGATAATATAGGTAGATGATATTAAGCATTGACATATTAAGATATTATGGAGACATTAAGTATTTAATGTAGAGTACCCACTAGCATCCATTTGCTTTTGGGGTGTTAAACTTCAGATAAAATGGCCAAGGCTTTTAAAGAATGTAATTAGAAAATATGATTATGCAAAACACTTAATGATTTTATTCAGAAATTCAATGGGATTCCCATGATTTGAAGCAAGAATTCAAAATATAAACTGAAGATGGTTAGATAAGTGCCTTTTTCTTTGTAGGAAAAATCCACTTCTTTTTAATTAAAACACAGCTCTGTCTCAGACACTACACACACAAAAACCCAAGCCCTGAAGAACCACCCTAACTCTTGAAACTTTGAGGCATCTCCTTCCAGTTAATGAATTGTGGGGCTTAAGCCCTCATGATTATCTAGGCTATGTTTTTCTTTTGTTTTGTTTGTACTAAGCTGAGAGGGATGCTTTCCTTATTTGGATTTAATAAACACACTCACAAGAACAGGCTCAATTTACACTAGCTAGGCAATCCAGCATATTTGGAGACAGAAAAATAAATTAGGACAACAGATGAAGGCCAGGATTGCCTGGAAGAAAAACCAGCTAACGGGACTGATCACAGTCCCAACACTAGCTGAGGCAAGACATGTCCCTCTTCACTGGCCAGTTTGGGGAGGGTGGGAAGAAATGAGGCAAAGCAAGAAGATGCTATCTGCAGGAGACAGCTTGCAGGGGGAAGCCATGTGCAGGAGACAGTCCCCATGCGTAGCAGAGAAATCTCGTTGTTAAGAACACTGAGAAGTAACAAGGAGTTGTATTCTGTATCCTTTAATGATCTACTAAAAGTGTTTCTTCTGTAAGATTCACATTTGATGCTACCAATCACCCAAAAAAGCATTTCCTTGAACATACACTCAAGAAAATAGCATTCGTCGTGGCTGACAGACAATTTGGGAGCCTGTTAAGCCATCCTGTTACAAATACATGCCACCAACATAGAGTTAAACATTTTTTTAAATGATATAACAGTAAAACACATCACTAGATCATACTTCACTGTCTGCTTCTCCCTCAGCTACTTCAGGGGGCATGCAGATCCAGCCTGCACTCACCAACTTACTGCTGTCCCATTCCTTGGTGGTAGGAGCTCCAGGTTCTCCTCCTCTCCCCTTGGTCAAGTTAGAGCATCCTAACCTCTCTTAGATGCTCCTCACAAGGGCTTGCTTCCTACTTTCTCCTCTAATGGCAATCTCATTCTGGAGCTTCTGCCAAATATGGCTGTGAAGGCTTAGTTTTCCTATCCCCTGTTTTCTACAGTTAAACTTAGGATATAATAGAAGACTTAGGATACATAATTAAGGCTTAGGTTGTAATAAAAGGTACGCTCTTTTGTTTAAATTCTCAGCCCTGCTGTGGCTGCTTTAAATTTGTATTTCTACCATTCTGTAATTAGTATCTCTCTTCTGTCTTTAGGCTGGCTTCTCTTGTTTGTAAGGCTGTGGTAAAACATCATAAATCATTTAGCCTAGAAAAAGTGATCATAGCAACATTTTACAAAAGCTACAATTATCAGTTTGCTCTCAATATTACATAGAGAATAAAGATGATGATAATTCTAACAGAAAATGGGTAGGAGAAAGGGGTTACTTGAATGATTTAAACTCTTCTTCCTACGCAGCACAACTTCTGGGGACATCCTTACAGTAAATAAAATTATCTCTGTGAGGCTAATTAGCTCAGGTGTGGCAGCAGCCTGGTGAGTCTAGAAGGTGGTTCACCTGGAGTTGGTTCAGGTATTCACCCACTATGAAATAATATGAACATATTTTCCCCATCTCTCGTGCTCTTACCTTGTTTCAGCAAGTATTGTAGCATGCAGGAAAAGCAAAAGCATAGGAGCCAAGACAGCAAGCAGGCTCACCAGGACCAAGAGCAACCCATTAAAAATATAGAAAAGGTAGAAGAGTGTGGTAGTGAGCCACACATAGGAGTAATTTCACTCCAGTTCCTCTAGCCCCTCCATTTTCCCACATCCTTCCCCTTGTTCCTCTGTGACAGCTCTTCAGGTTGTACAGTCACTGCTCTAGTTTACCCTATCAAGTGCTTGGATTACAGCTGCCTGTGAACATGTTGCTGCGTGCTTGCACGCCAGACACAAACCAAGGGGAACCTAAGATGTTTTCCCAACATCAGGAACTGTGAAAGGAAGCAAGTCCCAAAAGAAGTCAGCCATCAGCTTTACAACAGAGATCCACAAAACACTAATTCCTTCTTCACCCTTTGTTTCAGTCCAATAACACTAACATACTCAGTAGTCTTCAAAGAAGTAAAAAGAATTACTGTTAAACACACACAAACTCTTTTTCCATCTAAAAAGCACGCATTTTCAAATTCTGTCCTCTTCTGCAACAAAGAAAGTGTGCGAAACTACATGCTAAAATGGGCTTTCAATTTGAAATGACCCAAACATAGAATATGTACCCTCAACTTTATGATGAGCCAGTCAACTATGCATTAAACACTGTTCAACAAAACCAGTCACAGCAGAGTGCTGACAGGCACTCAAAATAGATTACACAACAAATCAAAAATCACCATCGACTTCTGCATTGTGATATGACTCTCAATTCTTTGAGGCTGGTCCATTCAGTAATAAATCTATTATGCATCTTTGATCCTGCACACCAGCCTCTGACAGCAAATCCACTTCGAAGAGATCCCTAATATTTCAAGTCTTGAGAAGTTTTAGTCTGCATTAATTAATTAAAAAAAGAAAAAAAATAGAAAATAATTTAAAAGATATCTATGTGCCTTAGGGCAATATTCAGCATGATCCCACTGACAGCTTTCCTTAGAGCTTTGAAATCCATTACCTTCTGCAAGAGTAGGAACTTTATGGCAGCCTTCAAAAAGAAGCTTCTCCCTTCAACACAGGAACTGCAGTTGCTTCAGTGGCAGATCAAGGTCTCTGTGTGGTACAGAATAGCAATTACCCAGTGAATATAACAAACATGCCAACAAGCATGTATGAAGAAGAGTATATGTAAAGACAGAAAGCCCTGATAACAGCTAGTCAAAACCCAACCCAGAAACTCTTGTCTAAGCAAGAATTCCTGGGAGAGGGGAGGGGAGGATTAAAACAAGCCTGGCTGCACATCTTGTAGTTGCTGAAGTCTGAAGACATTTATACCAAACACAGTAATTTACTCACAGGGACTGAGTTCTTCACTTTGTTTGTGCAATGGTTGGATGCAGGAGGAACAGAAAATTCCTGCTAAGAATTCCTTCGCCTGGGTCAACTGGACCTAAAAGGATTTAAGAGAAATCAGATACCTGCTCTAAGGAAAGTCATTATTAGTGCAAAAGCACTATTAAAATGCAGACTTAGGAGGGCTTCGACCTCATTTGCAGATGTTAGACCAGAACACTGGATGCGGACTCCTTTGTAAACCTTCTGCTAGAAACAGAATCAGGCCTTTAGCTAGGTACAGAATCTAAACACCACACAGTCAACAAAACAGATGCCAAAACCATGCAAAAAATTTCCCAGAACTTTTCATTTTTAGAGAAGGAGATGAGTTAGAACAGGTCAAACCTAAGCATGTCTTCCACTCGTTCAATGTGAACACACTTACCTGTCAGACTTCCTTTCTGTTCTGAGTTACAAACCAGTTGTGGGGTTTACACCTCACAGTATGTATCTGTGCAGTAAGGGTGGGTGGATCACTGTGGCAGCCTTGTCCCTCTGCCCATCATCCTTTCCAAAGGAAAGAAAGTGGCTGTAAAGTCAGTTCTGAAAGTTGGTTGATAATTACACAGACTTATTATTAGTCTTTCATCTCAATTAGCATTTCAAAAATATTTTATTAATCAGCCTTGTTACAGGTAGTGACCATTGTATGCTTCGGATTTTTTTAAATGTTTTTAGGATCTTTTTCATTATTAAATCACTACTGAGGTTTCCAGTTCTGCTGTTATAGAGCTTGTAATAGCTTGACAACCCCATCCCTCTTTCAATTCCAATTCACTGTCTAGGTGAATCACTATCTCAAATCATCAGTATACTTTCCAGATATCACTATCTAGAATAATCAGGCTCCTAATGCTTAGCAGATACAGTAATAACATACCTCATTTTTAACTTTCATGATAGGGTCCCTCTGGGACAGAATAGAAGCAAGATTGATGTATTACTAATATTATAAATAATTAAAATGAGTGAAATATACCAGAAGTGGAAATCGTGAACCAAAGGAAGAACTAGCGCACAAGCCTTAATGCAAACTATTGGCTCTGTGTCTATACAATACTAGCCATATACATTTTATGTCTCTTCAAAGCCTGCATAAAACCTTACTAGTTCAAACTGTTATAATTCCCCACTCATTTTCCACACATGGAAGTATCTACAGAAGGTGCAAGGCAGGGGAGAGAGTGGTCAGTCAGTCGTGTTTTAATTTATAGCTATTTTTGCCTAAGCCCTGAATGGCCTGCCAATTATGAATAGTACCAGCTGGGCTGCCAGAAGAGCAGGCTAAGAAGGACACACGGAAGAAGAAAACAATAATAATGTAAAAATGAAGAGCAGGAGAAAAGTTTGGAGTGGGGGAGACCTGATGGGGATCCCAGGTCTGGTGTTAAAATGCTACACTACAGTCCTATCTTCCCCAACCCCCAAATAAAAAGATGATGATCATCATCATTATCTGAACATAGGCTTATAACACACCTAGGACTACATCCTAGACTTCTTCAGACATAATCCAGATACCTAAGTATAAAACCTGGGATTTTTCTGTGCTTAAATAAGCAGCAAAAATAAGAATTGCACATGATGATAAGGATGAGAATCTTTTGAAGGGTCTTCTTTTTCTTTTCAAATAAGTAATATCAACTCACTAGTTTCTTTTTTTTTATTTAACATAATCATTTTACATGAGTTTTATACAAAATGTCAAAAAAATAATTATTTTCAGTTACACAGCAGCCCTGCTGTTTTTAAGCTCTATTCCCAGCCGATGTTCCAGAGAGAATATAGAAAATAATTCTTCTAAACAAAACCCAATGAATGCTCATCAACAGAGTCATGTCTTGAGCAGCTATTGAGGGAACAAAGAATAAACACTGGCATTAAAAGACAAAGATTTTGTTCCACTGCTGTTAGGTTGTCAGTGCTGGATCCACACTGGTGTATATATAGAAATGTTGCATTTGGCAAAGCAGTAGTTTTGGAAACTGATCTGCTTTTTGTGACTACACTTATCTGTGAAAAAAATTAAGAGATTTACCCCATGTTTTATTGTAATCTGCTTATTTGTGGATGCAGATCAGTTTAAAAAGGAAAAGTATATTTATACTCATGCATTTCACTGTATATCAGCACCATACTGATAAATTCTATAATAGCCTCCCCTCCTCTTGTTTTCATAGCGTTGTAGGAGAGGCAAGGCAGACAAGCCAGTATGAAAAGCCAGCAGGCCATAACTCCTCTACTACAGACAAGCAACAATTAATCACATTCACCAGGTGGGCAGGTAGCTCTTGTCCTTTAACACTGAAGGAAACATAAAGCTCCTCTCTCTGAGCACTGATTGTCCAGGTGATATTGGAGCTCTCGGAAGCAGCTGCTGAGCCACCGAGATACTTAAAAACAAGGTAAAACAAAGCCTAAATATGCCAGTCTTCTGCTATTTTATTAATCCTTATTTTTCAAGGGAGCATTGAAAGAGCAATCACCTGCTGGAGTGGAACATTTATCACCATTTTTCACTGCAAGATTGTAAGTTACTTTCCTGTGCCAGGGGTTCAAGGTCCCTGGGGTTCATTCAGGCTCTGACCACAGCACCCCTGCTCAAAGGAGAGCCGGCCCCACACATGGCTGTGGGAGTAGGGCACCAAGGACCGAGAGACATCTCGTTCCCTTGGAACAAGAAGCAAGAGAACAGGCCTTAACACTGTCAAATACATCTACTGTGGGACTAAAAAGAAAAGGATTATTGCTTTTTTTTGGTTTTGCTCTTGAGCAACTAACCTTTCTGGTTTAGCTTTCTCCATATACACACAAGTCATTGATTCAATCTGACAATTACATAATGCTTCTGAAGTGCAAAGAGAGATGAATAAGTGCATCCAAAATGTGGGACAGCTGTAGCTCATCTCTTTCTTACAGTTTCTCATTATAGGTTTTATTTCCAAGTGAGTCAGTCATGTTTCAGTGAGTGTTAACAGAGTTATTTTGGTAACCCTTCCAAAACCCTTTGACTAAGACATGATGATGTACTGACCCCTTAGAGGGGGAAGGGGTTACAGATATAATTTCATGAGACCACACAGAAATGTTAAGATTATCTGTGGAATCTCCTCTTCAGTCACTCAGCAGAACTCATGCACTCAGAAACCCACCTTTTTGAAAAAAGATATGGGTCTTATTTTAGCTGCTGAAGATAATTTAACCCAGGACTGCTAAATAAAAAAACCTCCACGTTGCAACTTGATCCCCAAGTTGAGGGAGCCCCTCATTGGCTTTGCTAACTCAACTGAAATCCCACTGAAAGAAGAAAACTACAGTAAGGACACGTGAAATGAGAAGTCATGTTTGCTATAGAAGTACACTCAGCTCACTTCCATGTAGGCTCCAGCCTCCTGTCGACCCAAAAGCTGACGAAATGAACATTTCAAGCATGTAGGCCGAAACTGTAGGCAGAAGTGGGTGATGATCAGGACATGTCAATAATGTCACACACCTGGAATGCTGCCCAGTCTGTCATGAACAGCTGTTCTCCAAATGACTAATCACACAGGAGGAGGTAGAACATAAAATTCTCTATTTTCAGAGAGGAGGATATTGCTCCTCCTGATGTTACCTCTTGTAGTAAGTTTCTCCTTTTCTTTCCAGTTTCATGTTGGAATAGTCTAGCCACGATGTGTACAGCAACAACATATCTCATACATGTAAGTGTGAACTTGCCTTCAACAAATTGTCTGACAGCAGTGTTCCACTCCAGATGTGGAAGGATTCAGTGATCAGTGAATTAACTTCTAAAATTCTTTGAAAACAAAAAGCAATTTAAGAGTAAAATATTCTTCCCACTACTGTTCATTTACAGACATGAAGTCGTTGCTGGGTTCTAAAAAATCCAACTCAAAGTTCAGTGCTTAGTCTATTGAAATCATCAGTTGAGTAAAGGACTCACAAAAGCCTAGAGCCAGAGGCCCCGAGGTGATAGATACATTAGAAGCCAAGCCACGAGGTACATCAATTTGGATGTACCTCACCTGTGCAGCCACAAATACTGGGAGGAAGTAAAAAATTAAGAATTTCAGAATAAAATGCAGGAAATTCTTTTTATTTTATTTTAAAAACTGAGTTGGTCCATCTAAATGCAATATTATTTCCCAGACGCTTAAAGATAATAGCAGGCAGGATAACATCCATAAAGCAAAACAATATAGCTTTCATCATCTCAAAAGTGTTTGAAAATCCAGCCCATGCCAGGCCAAAATGGTTGCTATTTGCCTCTAACCATTCCAGTCATCCTGTTTTTGAGGATCACAGTGATAAACAATTCCCTGAAGTATACTGTAATTCTGCAGCACTGATGAGCCCAATATCAATGCCTGTGTTAAGGGCAAGTTCAAAGACTATTCAGTATTTGCTTGATAAGCTTCTCAGAGAGGTCATTAACTAGGACAGTTAGTTATACACTTCATGAAAATTTTCTGTATTTTTTTTTTCTCATCAAGATCCCCATTTTAGGGAACCTTCCCCAGCTGCCTAGGTACATCTAAAGGGAAAGGTACACATAGAGCAGTAGCACACATGAGATCAGGAAGGGCTTTTAACTGGCTGAAACATGAAGCTCTTACAGGACTTAAGAAAAGACAGGAATGCAGTGGAAAACGTTTTCAAGGCTTAGGTCTAGTGAGAAAGTTATTCCAGGTCATGTTTTCGGTAGCTCCTGGTGATCCTCATCGCCAGTACTTGAGCATTACAAGTAAACAAAAACAAAAAGATGAGAACCTTGGTGGTACCTCATCCTCCAGGGTTAACTGCTGCTGATTAAACTTCTAAAACCACCAATGGTTTGGTGGTGTTGTACTGGCTCTGAACATGGTGGTGTAGTGGAGGCGACCAGCCTCAGCCCCCAAGACACAACATTGCACAGAGCATTCATCAGGACAGCTCTGATTGTCACAGTCAACTTGAGATAACTGTTCTTCAGACAACTCCTTCCAGCAAGAGATCTAGAGTCTAAAATAATACCAAAGAAGCCCCTTGCTGATACAGGAATACTGCTCTACCACACCAGCAGTTTTCACTTAATGGAGGAACAAGACAGAAGCAACTTTTTTGTCATGATCTCCACCCTCTCAGCTGCCACTGTCAATGAACTATTACCAACAAACTGCTCTGGTAAAAAGTTTCAACTGCATCTTATGCAAGGTGTCTGCCAGTTGGACAACACTAATCCCTCTAAGCCTGAGCAAGACAGGCCTACTCAAGTCCGTCATGGAGACACAGCTCCACAGGTCTGAACTAATGGCAGCTTTGCAGTGGATCAGCTACTGTCTAATGCAGGACCCAGAGGCTAAAGCAAACATCTTTAAGCAGCTCTAAAACCCAGAAGCAACCAGAGTTGCCCATGGCCATCACAAGCATTGGACACAGACTATTCATCATGGCAAGTCTCGGAGAGTACCCAGGTGTGTCTGAGGGGTTGTCAGCTGTTCCTCAGCCCTGTGAAGCAGAGGCAGGAGCATGATCCAGAGGTGCCCAGAGTCAGAACAACCAGTAGAAACAGCTGCCTGAGGGGATGTTCAAAATACAAAAGGCAAAAATTAAAACCAGAGCATTTTCAGAGCCAGTTTTCCAGTTTTATGACAGGAATAATTCAAGCAGGAGGAAAATTCAGCTGACAAAACCAGCAGGCTAGCATTAAAAAGTGATATGAAGAAAAAGAAGGAGCATCCCCAGCCCCTGCAGCTGCAGGGAGCAGGCAGCCCCCTCCTCCCCGGTGGTGGGGGCCAAGGAGGGCCGTGGCAGCAGCAGAAGCGGTGACCACTCTGCTGGGCCTCACCAGCATGTCCGCATGCCTCCCACCAGCACCTCGGCCTCACCAGCAGAAACTTCAGCTTTAGGAGGCCTGTACACAGAGCTCTGCTCCTGGAGGAAAGACCTAGTCTAAATCTCTTTCTTTTTTCTTTGCTCTTAAACAGCTGCTTTTAGACCGCATGCTCTTTCCCCAAGTCTAACTTCCGAGTAGCCATACAGAACAAATATAGTAGATCTCGCATCTAAATGCTATTTTTCATCTCAGAAGATCCCACAGGTAATGTCATCAAGTGGCTTAGGTTTTGGCATGAAAGCTTTACGCTCTAGCACTTGTGCACAGACATAGAGGTACCCACTCGGAGCAGAGGGGATATGTGCTTTCCCAGGCTGGTTGGGAGCATTGCCCTGCCAATGGTAGCAGTTACTCAGATAACACATGCCATTTCAAGAATCACATTTTCCAGCCACAAGGAAGTGAAATACAAGGGAAAGCTATGGTAACCTTATCTTCTGATAAGTGTCATCGTCTTCTCCATGCACAGGCTTTTGTTTATTTTTTAAACTGATCTCTGCAGTGCCAACTCCACTTTAAAAAACCTGCTCAAGTGTATGCTTACACCAAAATGACAGATAAAATGCTATTTGAAACAACCTATAGCTACTCTGGGCAATCTGTTGAGCTTAGCTGATCATTAAGTATTCTAAAAGTTTAGGTTACATGTAGGTAGTCATTGTTGATATAAAAGATAGTGCTGTCAGTCTCTCGTTTATTCAAACGTCCCCAATTCCTGGGAGCCTCAGATGTTCCCTTCCAGGAAGGGAAATGAAAACAAAGGGGGAAAAGAAGGGGAAGGGAAAACTGTCCAGAATACACACTTCTTTTTAGACTTCCCAACAGATGCTCCTCAGACAGGGGCTGACAAAGCCTGAATATTGGAACAGCTGAGCATTTCTATTTATGTATTTATTTATAATCATAGATCCACACTTCCCCACCAGTCATTAGAAAATATGGATCCAACGGAACAAGAATTCTGCCCAGGAAGGCAGCATTTTGACCACATTTTAAGCTCTGAAATATTTTTAAATTTGTGAAATTCCAACTGTATGTATATTTTGAGGTTTCAGAATGAAATACTACATTTCCTATTTCTAGAGTGTTATCAACAACAGTGAAAATTTAATTTGAAAAAATGTATAGTCAAAATTGAAACACAGCAACTCAAATTCCCTGAATTTTACTGGTGGGTGGAGGAGAAGGATTGAGAGGGGACACACTGTTGATTTTTATTTTTCCCCCCAGTCTTTCAGCTAATGATATCAAAGAAGCATTTTTTGAAATCTCCAAGACTCTTACACAATAGGGAAGAAAAAAAAGCACAATAAAATCAATCACCATCCAGCTGATACTATTGCAGAATAGAATCCATTCAGAGATCTCCTAGAAGTAGAACAACACTTCTCAGTTGCAGCAAATCAAATGTGGCCATAATAGGGCTGCTCTTGCTTCTTCCCTCCATGACAAATGGAGGCACAGGTTATCTACTCCAGCATACAGTTGAAGGAGCTTGAATTTAGCAAGTCAGTTTTTATTATCAGTTCACCTTCCTAAGGAAGCCCGTTTATACAACTGCCTGTACAGGTGTTTCTATCCATTTGTCTATCTTGCAAAGTAACTTCCAGTTTTCCAGGGCAATTTCAATGAGGTTTTGATAGAATGGTAGCGGTTATAAAAATACTGTGTCTGATTGAGGTTTGTACATGTATAGATGATAGGGCAGAAGAAAGATAATACTTTTGCTGAGGAAAATGTGCCATGTTAATTTATTAGAAACAAGGACATCCACATATTAAGTACAAACCTATAGGAAATAGTCTTCATAAGTTTTACTTCTTATGGCACTACTATTTTCCTACACTTGTGAGATACTGAAACGCCACAAAACCCCAGGCAAACAGAAAGATGCATTTTGCAATGTATCACCATTACCTTTTTTTATATAAAATAGGAACTGTAGAATATAGAAGTAACGGGGCTGATACAGTAATTTGACAAATCTGCAATGAAAGCAGATATACCTGATGAAATTAGAGAGGGGTCCAACAACAAAATCTCTACTTGGATTTTATGGCCTCCAGGGACAATATGTATGTTTTTACACAGGGATTTGGCTTAGAAAAATCATTGGTATACGTATAGGATATCACAGGGAATGATTATGGAATGTACATCAAAATGATGACAGTAGTCACATCTCTGGCAGGTGTCACTTGTCATTTACCAACATGTTTGCTTAAGCTTGTCCATTTTTTTTTTTTTCTGAGTGAAGATTTCAGTGAGTAAAATGGAAACCATATTTTTTATTAGGTCTTTAGCCTCAAGCTAATGCTATTCTACTAGGTCCCCAAATACATTGCAAGTAGGGAAAAACAAGCAGAAGCAAATGCTTTTTTAGCTTGCATTTCAATGGAAGAATCTGATTTCTCAACAAGATTGTAAATATTGTGCTACAAAGTATTATAGAAGGTCATTTTATTCATTTTATTTCCTCTGTAGGTTACTGGGTAAAGGAAAAATATTTGATTTTTGTATTTTATCAATAGTTGTATTTTATCCACTGAAAAAACACCAAGCTGTTTAGCTAAAGACAAGGTTATCTGGCTATCCTTGATTTGGGGCAATCAGCCATCACAAAACAATTCCTGAGAGTAAACACCATAGTTAGAGACATGCAGATAAATACTAGAATTATAAATGATAGTACCACACATGAAAGAAAAAGAAATCAAAGGGATTAGTACATGAAGTAAATCTGTATTATGCCTCCTACTGAGTTGTTATATTTTCCATGTGCTCTGCTTTGGTGGGGGGGTGCGGTGGGGTGATGTTTGTTTGTATGGTTTTATTGTTTTTTCTTAAGCAAAACCACATGTTCTGACAGGGTAAATCAGGTAAAACTATTTTTTTTTATTTCCATTTTTGGAAGTGACATACATTTCTGTGTTTACCTCTATTCCAGTATACCAGTGTAATATGTCTCGCAACACAGAGCTCAAGAAGACTTAATAGAGTTTAGTATTAAAAAAACCCCAAGCAGCAAAAACCAGTGCCATACACAGTTTATGATATTGCCAAATGGTTTAAATTCACCTAAAATAAAAAGTCACATAAAATCAAGTATAACTTTCCTATTAATTTGTGACAAGGTTGCCTTTTTACAAACAGTCAATCAAAGCCTTGAGCGATGAGAAGGGGTATTAGTCTGCTGTAGGCAATGAAGCTACGCTGATCTGCACCAGTATTTGATTTGGCCAAATATTTGGAAGAGACAATTATTGCTTCAAAACAGCAAGTCTCTTTGCTAAGAGAAAGGGGACCTGCTGAAAAGTTACTAGCTGAGCAGCCCATCAGTTCTAAGTTTTATGCATGAATTGACCTGAGGGAAGATTCAGAAATACACTCTGAATTAAATATTTTTCCACTATTCTACCACTCTGAAAACATAAAGGGAGGAATTAATTACATAGGGACAGATCTTGAACTCTCAGAGCTGCCATTAGCTGCTAGGGATATCCTATGTATCAAAGATTAGACCCCAATACACAAAATAGTATTAATATCATTAAAGCTTAGAGTCATTTCAGCTACCGGTACAAGTTAAAAAAATTAAAGCACTCCCTGAGAAATGTAAATGGATTTGCTTTTGAAAAAAGGGTGTGTATCTACATATAATCAATTAGCTCTGTTACTACAGTTGCACTGTCAGAAGTATAAGAGTAGATTAACTATAGAAAGGCACAGAGAAAAAGCGATGACAGTGACATGCAGACACATCAGAATTTCTTTTCCCCACATAAGGTCTCCATCAATTAAAACTGCAATTCATGAACAATATTGATAACAAAGTAACACTCCTGAAATTCAGCAGTAAACTAGAACACAAAGTGGCTGCTGTAAAATGAAAGGCAGCAGAGTAAAGAATCCCTTTGCAGCCAGGTATAGCAGCCCCATAAAAGCTAGAGTACCAGAGACTCCACTGCTGTAATTTACTTGTCCCTCCCTTTCTTTTTATACTATCCCAGCAAAAGTGACACTGTAAGTTACAGAGTAGACAGAGCAGAGCCACAGTGTTTGAGGTGTGCTAGCACTTTCTGTGCTAAGGTGATCCTGCTTCACCTGATTTAACATTGCAGGCCTCATAGATGGGACCAACTTCAGAGGAGTACGTATATAAAAATAAAGGTATCCTAGAGGAGATCAGACCATCCCTCAATGTAGCCAAACTTGCTTCCATCTACCCAGAATATCAGGAACTATAAACTAAATTGGTGTAAGCTACATATCAGGCATACATGTGAGAAATATATTTTTCTGGGTATGGGATAAACTAATTTATGATACGATCTTATGTTCTCCAGTTTCTTCTTCCCACATGTGTTCTTTTTGGCTCTATGTGTACAACAGTTGTGTATTTGGGGACACTGATTTCAAACCAAGGGTGACTATTCCTTGCTTTTCTAAC